>APFE030017199.1:0-17672 GCA_000404065.3 Pinus taeda
AATTTGAGGAAAAGGAAGACCAGGGTTTTGCAGACATCATTGGGATTCTTGTGGACTCTTGTGTTGATGGTGTGTTCTCTTATTGTAATTGTAAGTGTGTTTATGTGTTCCATATCTTTCTTTACTGCAGCTTATTAAACAAATGAAGTTATAAAGTTTGAATTCATGCATGTCATGCTCAGCTTTCAAATTTGTTTAATGTTTATGTTTTCCACTGTCTAAAGGGGATTCAAAGTCATTGTTTGCCCTCTTTAGCTTCTCCTCTTTCCTCCTTGATCATCCATCTCAGCTAAAAGCATCAGCACAAACTCCTACCTTGCCCCAAAGACCCACCTGCAAAAACTGAGCTCAATCCCCGCACCCTAAATTGCAGATCCTCAACTTGCCACCAACAAGCCCCCAAATCAACTTTCAAATCAGTTTACTAGCCTAATATCTGTGTTACCTTGATTGGTCATCTCTTCCCATTGAAAATTTAACGAGATTGATTGGAGAGAGCCTTCTCATACCCCATAGGGCTAGCTACGAGGTGAAATGGTTTGATGTTGCCTTGAAGGTTTACCTTTCTCAGCCTGAGGTGAAATCTCAAGCGCTAACACAACCCACCACGCCTTTAAAGTTATACATTACCTCATCGTGGAGTTATCACATTTGGATTTCCCATTAAAAGACCTTATGGGACGGGGCATTCTGATCCACTTTAGCCTCTTTTGCTTCATGTGACTTGGGGCTATGACCAAGCGCTTAGTCCTCAGGCGCTAGGGCCTTTGGACTCACCTCTCGGGGTCTTTTTCCTTTGTTACATGGAATCCCACATGTCGGTGATTTTTGATGTTCACCTTTGGTGCCTCCTCCCCAACATTGCGATCTCCAATGCGTGATGCGGTCTGGCCCACTTAGAAAAAGGATAAGGGAGGGTTTGCACTCTCTATAGCTTGCAACCACAGAACGCCAATTGGGCCCACCTGGGATATCTCAATCGGCAATTTCATAGCATCATCTTTGTTTGTACCCTACAACTCTCTTTTGAGAAGGTGACAACATTGGCTCCACCTGGGTACGGGGCATTCAATAGCAATGTGTCGAGAACCTGTAGATTGCGAACTTCTCTTTTGGGAATGGAGTCTTTTCTAAACAAATGATAATTTTGTGCAAGTGGATTTTTCAACAGAAATTAGAAATTTCATATAATAATTACAATACAAACACCCATATTTACAATGGGTGCAAGACAGGTACCTCTAATTCTGGAAATAGAGTTTGAGGAACTCACCATTTATTGGCAGTTCCAACATTTCATCGTCTAGATTTTCGAGCATGTACATATTATTTCCTTTCTCTTCTGAAATTTTGAAAGGATCAAACCAAAGTGGATCAAATTTTCCATGTTTTCCTTTTTCTTCCCGTAGGGTGTCCCATCAGAGAACTAAATTTCCTAGTTGAAAAGGCTGACCCTTGGCCTTCTTGTCAAACATGGATTTCATCTTGTGTTGGTAATTTGCCAATTTAGCCCCCACATGTTCTCTATTTTGATGAAGTTCGATAAGTTGGTTTATCCTTCATGTCGAGGCATTTAGCTCTTCCTCAGCTTCCTGCAGTAACTTTTCCACTGGCATTGCCAATTGGATTGGGAATATTGCAGCCTTTCCATACACTAGCTTGAAATGTGATTTTCCAGTGGATCGTTTAGGAGTCACTTAGTTAGCACAGAGGGAAAACTTAAATTGGGTGTCCTAGTTCCTCTGATTCTCAATGATGGTCTTCTTAAGCACTCTCACCATATTTTTGTTTGAGGACTTGGCCAAGTTGTTACCTTGAGGATAGTAGGTAGAAAAATGCCCTATGATGATATTGAATTTCTAACAAAAGTTGATGAATTTTTCATATTTGAAGACTTGAGCATTGTCAGTGATAATCTTGATAGGGCAACCAAAACGCGATAATATGTTTTCCTCCATAAACTTAATTACCAGTGAGTCAGTAGCGTTTCTAGCTAGGATGGCCTCTACCCACTTGGTAAAATAATCTGTGGTCGTTAGTATCCACTTATGTTGGCCATTGGAAGGTGGGTTTATCTCTCCTGTGAAGTCTATTCCGCACTGTCTGAAGGGTTCTTCCACACGCACTGGGATCAGGGGAAGAGGAGAAAGTTTTTGTATCTCAACAAAGACTTGGCACTTTTGACAAGATCTGACTTGGGAATGAACATTTCCAAATAGTGTAGGCCAGTAGAATCCTGCCTTGAGGATTTTGTGAGTTGTGGTCTTCCAGCTGTAATGACTTCCACAAACTCCTCCATGAAATTCCTCAATCACATTATTAGTTTCGCCTTCTAGATATGGTATACTTTTGAGCTTGCAGTCTCAGGGTTCTGTACTTAGATTTATCCAGCTATAGTGGGCACCTCAGGAATAAGAGATAATGGATGATATTATTATACCAGGGTGATCCCTCATATTTAGTATAGATCATTTTATCTGACGTTTTAATCCCGTTCTTTTGAATTTTTGTTTGCCTTCCTCTGTTATCAGGTCTATCCCCAAAGCTTGGCAATTAGATTTTGATAAAATCTTGGCCAAACCCTGGCCGTTTCTGAGCTTATTAGGCTTTTATGTCTAACTCATATTCTTGTATATTTGCTATCCACCTATCCATTTTTCCTTCACTGTCTCCTTGCATAAGGATGGCCTTAACCGTTGTCGTTAGCACAGATGCTATGATTTCCGATCGTAGCACATACACTTGAAATTCCTTCAAAGCCTTGACTAGTGCATAGGCTTGTTTCTCCAAGATGTTATATTTCATCTCATCATCCCTCGGGACTTGGTTGAAGAAGGCGATGGGCTATTCATAACTATCTTTATTCTTTTGTAGCAGAACTGCGACAATAGTATGCAGAGAAGCAAAATAAAAGATATAGAAAGGCGTTGAGTAGTTAGGGTTGACTAGTACCAGTGCTTCAGCCCAAACTTCTTTAATTCTAGTAAAATAATCTTTGGGGGAAGGGCTTCACTTGACTTCATTTTCGTTTTTTAACATATCTATAATTCCCTTCACTATTTTTGCATAGTTGGGTATGAACCTACTCAATAAATTGGTTCTCCCCAAAAAGGGTTGGACCTTTTTCTCATTTATGGGTAGAGGAATATGACTGATGGCTTTGACTCTCTTAGGATCGATTTTAACTCCTTCTTGTGCTACTATGTGTCCTAGTAGCTTCCTCTCATTTAGGGCGAATTGAGATTTCTTGGGATTCAAAGAAAGACCATACCTCCTACATTTCTCAAAGGTGAGCTTCAAGTGGAGGATGTGTTCTTCATCGGTCTTAGAGAAGATTATGATATCGTCCAAATATACCACTATGAGATTGTCTTTATCCCCTACAAAAACTATATCTGTAGCTCTTTGAAATGTGTCCCCTGCATTAATAATACCAAAAGGCATGCGAGCATACATGAAAGTTCCCCAAGGGGTGGTGAAAGTAGTCTTCTTCTAATCATCAGGGTGGACTACCACTTGGTTGTAACTAGAGAACCCATCCATCCTAGACATTATGACTGACCCAACTACCTTTTGCAATATGTAGTCCATCTTAGGCAGCGGGTAGTTGTCCTTAAACGATGCCCTGTTAAGGTTCCAAAAATCTACACATAGCCTTATTTCTCCATTCTTTTTTCAGACTGGGACTAAGTTGGCCACCCACTCCGAGTACCTTAAAGGAATTATGATTTTAGCATGTAGAAGTTTCCTCACTTATTTTTCAATGGAGGGGAGTAAGAGTGGATTAATCTGCCTGAGATTTTGCTTGCATGGTTTTATTCCACTCTTTAAAGGAATCTTATGTTGTATGATGTTGGTATTAAATGCTTTTAAGTCCTCATAAGACCAAGTGAAAACATCCTTATAGATTTTGAAGAGATTTAAATACCTTTGTTTATATTGCGAGGGGATTCATTTTGATAGTTTGACCATATGGGGTTCATCCTTTAAGCCAATATTGCATTCTTCTAGATGTTCGTCCATATCCAGAGCCATTGGTTTGGAGGCTACATCATCCTTGTTAAATAATTTTTCCAGTGGGACTAGCCCACTAGGAATGGTATTCCCTTTCAGTTGTATAATTTTATGTCCAACCATTATGTCTTCCCACGAAGTGGGTTCTTGATCTACCTCTTTTTCCTCTCCCTAATCAATGGTTGAGTCAAAGAACTCCCCAACTACTTCTATAAAGCATTTGATCTGATCATCATCCTCGAATACCTATCAGTGCTTGACATTATCAGGTATAGAGGGTCTATATTTGACCTCCACCTCGTACCTGAGAAGGCGATTTTGAGGGGGTTTGAAATTGCTTGCTGCGACAACAAGGGAATCCACCATTTTGTTTCCATCTCTGGGTAGAAATTGGATATTAAAGGCCAAAAAGAAATTATCAGTCAAATCCCATACTTCATTCTGGTAAGTCCTCAATCTGGGGTGTTTAGCCTGGAATTGATTTCTAATCTTCTTTACAATTAGCTCGGAGTCTCCATGCATAATTAAGCATTCAATATTCATATTCCTTGTTGTTCATAGCATAATGAGAAATGCTTCATACTCTGCCACATTGTTGGTTGCCTCAAACTCCAGCTTGAATGAGAGGGGTATTAAACTGCCCTCAGGAGATACCAACAATACTCCTGCTCCATTTCCCTCTTTGGAATTCACTTCGTTAAAGTATAGCTTCCACACTTCGTTTTTATATGTGTTTTGGTGTTCTAAACGCATTGTTATGTGTACTAGTGTTTCTTCTAAGATGGTCTCATCTACTTCAAGGAACATGCAAGAGAGGTTGCTTTCCTTTCCATACACTAGAGAATTTTTAGAACCTTCAGCTGGGGTCACAGTTTTTACAAATCTGGACTCTCTATACAACCTCGTTTCTTCACCTCCAAAAGTGGGAATAGTGGCATAAGTTAGATCTAATTTGATAGAGCCCCCCACCTTGGAACCCCAAGACCTAGATAGGAGCATGTCGAATCGAGGGGGAATATCTACCACTATGATGTCCATCACTATGCTCTTCATAAGGATCTGAGTCAGGTTTACCACCAGATCTTTTATCATTCCCAAGCATTTGACCCTCTTAGAGTCAAAGGAGTATATGTCCTTATAGGGCCTAGTGATCTGCAAGCCAAGTTGTTCCATCATGGCTAAGGGCATGAGGTTATGTGAGGCTCCAAAGTCCAACATGCAGTTATGCAATAAGAGGTCATGAATTACCAACGTCACATAGTAGGGTGCAGTGGAAGGATGAAGTTCTTGAACGTGAGGCCCAAAAACGACCATTGGTATTTCTTCTTGAAGGTTTAAACAATCATGGGTCGGTGCTGAGCTGGATGGAAGCATAAACTAAGAGACTTGAGCTTTATAAGTGGGCTGCTTTAGAAGTTCAAATAGAGGAACATGAATATTTACCTTTTCAAATTCCTTCTGAAGATTGAATGCAGGTTGGCCTTTTTCTACACCTCCTAGCTCTGCTTCTCTTTCCTTATCACTGATATTTTTTATTAGAACATGTACCTTCTTTTTTGTGTGTTTCTTGGAGCTATTGCATTCCTTATTTGAGGAGACTTTTACCTTGGATGCGTCAGGATTCATCTTACCTTTCCCTTTATCTAGCACTAGGGGAATATCTTGGGGAGCAGTTACCTCTTGTTGTTCTGGTTCCCTCGACCTTTTTCTTGAATATCTTAGATCATACCTTCAGTGTAGCTATGCTTGCATGAAATATGAAAACTATTTACAATAATCCGCTATGTCCTCCTCATTTGATGTTGCTTCTCTATCATGACTTGTCCCCTGGTTAGCCATATTTTCATGTTCTTCTTGAGAGGAAGAGGAATACAAGTTTCCTTGCATCTCATGTGTATCTGATGATTGTTCATCGGGATCATCTTCTAAATATAGAGGATGAGGGATCTGATTGAGTTGGTCCTTTCTTTCCCTTTGAAGTATCTGCAATCATGGCCTTTTGTACTGTGGGTTATAACCTTGGTTGTTACCTTGAGCATTCGGTTACGGGAGACTCTTGTTCTCTAGCTCAAGTTTCACCACCTTATGCGATAAAATCTTGATGAGTTTATCCATTTATTCCCACTTTAGATCTGGTGATTCTTTAGCTTGACCAAAGGAGGATGTTTCTTCTTTCCCCATTTTCTTCTCGGTAGGTTCATCCTTACCTCTTGACTTCCATGCCGAGGTGAAATTTGCTTCTACCTCAAGAGCATCAACTTGGAGTTGATCCAAAGTGCGAGAATTCCTTTCTCTTAGGGTCAAACCAAAGTCAGATTCAAAGGTTTCCACAAAAACTACACAAGCAACAACTTGAGGAGGCTTTATCTCACCAGTCAAGTTATTATAATGCTTATTAAACCTTTTTATGACTTATGAAATATCTCCTTCTGGCTTCTTCCTTATAGAATTGAACTCTGTGAGAACATACTCATGATTTCTCTTCTCACCCCACTTTTGTGTGAAAGAGTTTTCAAGTTCCTCCCAGGCAGTGATGGAAGCATTCAGTAGGGCTTTAAACCATTTTCTGGCTTCCCCATCAAGGGATTGTACAAAGAGTCTCATGACCACATCCAATTTTTCTACATTTATATTCTCAGTAAAAGCATAAAAGGTTTTAATGTGTCTCTGTGCAGTGTTTTCATCCTCCCCATTGAATCTAGGAAAAATATTTAGGTAGTCCTGAGGCACAACACTTAGGGGTTGAGGTAAATCAAGAGGGGCATATTTATTCAGTAAAAAACCTGAAACAACCATCTGAATTAATGGAGGCGGTTGAGATTTGCCGGAGGAACTTGGGCCAAAACCACATTGGTTGGCGTGGCTAGACTGAGATCAGGTTGTGTAAGGATCTTAGGAGTAAATTATGAGTAGTGAATGACAACGGGTTGGGAGCTGGAAGAGGAAGCTTCAAAGAATGATGAGGCAATAGCATAGGTAGTGGGAGTTTTGTCCTTCTAGACTCTCCTGAAAATTATTTTTTCTGAGTCACATACAAATGGGGTTTTCTACTAAGAGGTATCTGAGCGAGTGTGAGGTTTTCTAAAATCTAGGATGATAACTGATAATAGGATTTGTGGAGTCACCAAGGTGATGAGGATCCAATTAGAACGTCTTTGCTTACCTACACAAAAAGTACTTAATTTTTTGTATCCCGGGGGAAAAATCCTTCAATAAGTTCCCCCGAAATGGTGCCAAAAGATGTTGTCGCTTCCAGAGCCAGCCTCAAATTTCTTACAAGACCAGTGCCTGGAACATCTAGATTTTTTGTGTCTCATATGATTCTCAGGAAGCTAGAGACATTAGATATATTTTTGTACACACACACACACACACACACACATATATATATCATGGGTAATTCATTCATCTAAATGCATAAGCCATGTATTTCTGGTACTTCTTCACATATACAACTAACAAAAATATATGTATAAACTAGAGGAGGTCGATTAGTTCAAGGACCTACAGTTTAATAAGCATTGGCAGAGCAATGAGAGAAGATAAGGTGATAGAATAATTCATCATATAGAGATTGAAGTGTCAATAATTCTAAACTCATCACATAGAGCTTGAAGCATAAAGAATTCTACACTTATCTGAGTTACATGTAGACATAATGGATGAAAGAGGATTGGGTGAGATGATTCATGGATCGCAATTTTAAAGATATAATCTCAAAGATCCATACAGACACATGCATTAACAATTTAATACTTATGAATCGGTAAGAACGTATGAAACATTTCTAACAGCTACGATTCCCTGAAATCAGAGAGGAAACATGAACATAATGTGATTTAAACAGGGAGGTAACATACTGTAGTACTCGAAGGATGAATCACCACCATTTCCTTAATATTCTAAAAAACGCATATCATAAAGTCATACAATCTTGAAAATAACATCTAGTTCTTTCTTTAGGATTCTGAACCTTTGTGAAGTGTTGCTTCCCACTATTTATCTGGAGAGTGGAGCAAAGAACAGTAATTACAACAAAATATCTCAGTCGAGCCTCAACTGTCAGATCGACTAGCTGTCTTGGCCTGGGATGGTTCGGTGGCCCAAAAATGACTACAAAATATTAATTGCTTCATTAAATGGTGACACATTACACTATAACAAAATGAGTGAACAATCAGATGAAAACACCAACAAAATATCTCCATGCCCATCCATGGGATTGCCTTTACTTCAGGTTGTTGCTTGCCCACGGTCTGGCCTCCTATGTCACTCAGTTGATTCCTGTTGCTTATGCCTTTACTATTCGAATCATTCGTTCTTCAAAGTTGGGAGTGGTCAACTATCAGTTTCATGCCATAGTATAGAAGGAGAGGTCGCCTGGATGGTACTTCATCTTCCCTCTGCATGGAGCACCATGTTGGATCATCAAGTCCACCCTAGATTCCATGTCTTCATTTACTCTATGAGTGTCGACCCCGATTTCATGTCACAAGGGGCCTTACAGGGTTAGTCCATACCGATTTTTGAGTGCTCCATCTCCTTTCTTAAATGCCTTAGCTACTGACCCACCACACCTTTAAAGTTATGCATTACCTCATCACAAAGTTATTGCATCGGGATTTCACATTAAAATTACTTATGGGACGGGGCATTCTGGTCCACTTTAGCCCCTTTTGCTTCATGTGACCGGGGGCTATGACTGGGCTCTTAGTCCTCGGGCGCTAGGGGAATCCCCTCTGGGGGTCCTTTTTCTTTGTTACATGGAATCCCTCTTATCGATGATTTCTGATGTTCGCCTTTGGTGCCTCCTCCCCAACATTGCGATCTATGATGCATGATGTGGTTTGACCCACTTGGAAAAAGGATAAGGGAGGGTCTATGCCCTCTATATCTTGTGACCATCGAATGCCGATGGGGCCCACTTGGGATATCGCAATCTACAATTTCATAGCATTGTCTTTGTTTTCACCCTTTGATACTTGTGATCACCGATATGCAGGATCGTTTGTCCTGCTTAGCTCTTGGTTCTTCGCTCTCCCTGTGACCACTGGCTAGCCCCCTTATTAGAGCCCCTTTCTCAGAGGATCGCAATCAGGGTTTTAACCTTGATGTAATAAAATGCCTTAAACTGCAAATGTTGATTTGTGATCTCTGATGTGACATCATCCTCTGCCATATGTCACCTTGTGAGTGGTGACACATGTCACTCGGATATGCCCCCATAGGACCCCTCAAAATATCAAATCAGCTTGCCACATGTCCTCTATACTGCCACATCATGATGACATCAACCGCCACATGGCCCCATTGGGACCAATAGTATTCTGCCACATGGCCCCCCAGGAGGAGAGAGAAAAGCTCCGTCTGTCCCTGGTTTTTCGTTGATTTCCTTTGCAAGTCATTTTCAGCCTTTTCCGATGATTTACACTTATCGGCATATTCCTCCTGCAATTTCATAAGAGTGATCAGTTGAAGTCACCAATTGCTGATTTTCAATACGTTTCAGCCATTGCGATCGTCAATATGTGATCCGGTCGATGCGCCATACAGGACCCCCGATGTCTAATTGTTGATGTGCCCCAGACCTCCGATCGCCAATAAGACGATACACCCTGGACAATCGATCGTCGATAAGCCAATATCGATGATCGTTGATTTCTGATTGTCGATGAGCTCCCTTGCTTCTGCTTTAGAAAACTCCAATTTGCGAGATCCGAGATTAAACTTAAATATTTTCCTTTGCTTTCTAATTTTCAAGGGTAACTTTCAACCTGCTCTAGCTTTTGATTCTGGAGTCCATTTGGGGAGTTCCATATACCATTGGAAATATAATTCTGAGCATTATCCTTTAGATGGTCTCCAATTTAGCTTTGAGTGCTTCTATCACTTGGAGGCTAGATCCAAACATCGATGTTCTTTTCCCCTCTTTGTACAACTGGAACTCTCTTTTCAGAAGGTGACAACAATGGCTCCACCTAGGGACGGGGCATTGGATTGCAATGTGTCAGGAACCTGCAGACTATGAAATTCTCTTTTGGGCATGGAGTCTTTTGTAAACAAATGATAATTTTGTGAAAGTGGAATTTTCAACATAAACTATAAATTTCATATAATAATTACAATAAACACACTAGTATTTATAATGGGTACAAGACAAGCGCCTCTAATTCTGGAAATAGAGTTTGAGGAATTGACCATTTACTAGCAGTTCCAATGATTCACCGTCCATATTTTTGAGCAGGTATAGATTATTTCCTTTCTCTGCTAAAATTTTGAAAGGGCCGAACCAAAGTGGATCAAATTTTCTGTGTTTCCCCTTTTCTTCCCGTCAGACAACCAAATCTCCTTGTTGAAGAGGTCGATCCTTGACCTTCTTGTCAAACAAGGATTTCATCTTCTATTGGTAATTTTCCAATTTAGACCCCAATTGTTCTCTGTTTTCATGAAGTTTGACCAGTTGGTTTATCCTTCGTGTCAAGGCACTTGGCTCTTCTCAGCTTCCTGCAGTAACTTTGCTATTGGCATTGCCAATTTGATTGGGAAGATTGCAGCCTTTCCATACACTAGCCCGAAAGGTGATTTTCTAGTGGATCATTTAGGAGTCACTCAATTAGCCCAGAGGGCAAACTTCAATTGGGTGTCCCAGTTCCTATGATTCTCGGTGATGGTCTTCTTCAGCACTCTCACCACAGTTTTGTTTGAGGACTTGGCTACGCCGTTACCTTGAGGATAGTAGGTAGTGGAGTGGTCGATGATTATATTGAATTTTTGACAAAAGCTGATGAATTTTTCATATTTGAAGACTTGAGCATTGCCAGTGATGATTTTGATAGGGCAACCAAAATGTGATAATATGTTTTCCTCCATAAACTTAATTATCACTGAGTCAGTAGCGTTTTGGGATGGGATGGCCTCTACCCACTTGGTGAAATAATTTGTGGCCATTAGTATCCATTTATGTTGGCCACTCGAAGGTGGGTTTATCTCTCTTATGAAGTCTAGTCCCCACTGTGTGACAGGTTTTTCCACATACATTGGGATCAGGGGAAGAGGAGGAAGTTTTTTCTCTCAATAAAGACTTGGTACTTCTGACATGACCTGACTTGGGAATGAACATTTCCAAACAGTGTAGGCCAGTAGAATCTTGCCTTTAGGATTTTGTGAGCTATGGTATTCCAGCTGTAATGACCTCCACAAACTCCTCCATGAATTCCTCAATCACTTTATGAGTTTCACCTTCTATCAAACATAATAGCAAAACTCCCACTAGGTCCTTCTAGTAGAGTTGACCATTGGATGTGATATACTTTTGAGCTTGTGGTCTCACGGTTTTGTACTTAGATTTATCCAACCATAATGGGCACCTCAGGAATAAGAGATAATGGATGATATTCTTATATGAGGGTGATCCCTCATATTTAGCATAGATCTTTTGCTATGATGTTTTAATCTCGTTCTGTTGAACTTCTGTTCTGCCTTCCTTTGTTATCAGATTTATCCCCAAAGCTTGGAAATTAGATTCTGATAAAATCTTGGCCAACCCCTTGCATTTTATGAGCTTACTAGGCTTTATGACTAACTCATATTCCTGTATATTTTCTATCCACCTACCCCTTTTTCCTTCACTGTCTCCTTGCACAAGGATGTACTTGACCATTGTCATTGGGACAAATGCTATCATTTTTTATTGTAGCACATACACTTGAAATGGCTTCAAATCCTTGACTAGTGCATCGGCTTGGTTCTCCAAGATGTTATATTTCAGCTCATCACCCCCATGACTTGGCTGAAGAAGGTGATGGGCTGTTCATAACCATCTTTATTCTTTTGTAGCATAACTATGACAATAGCATGCAGAGAAGCAAAATAAAAGATATTGAAAGGCATTGAGTAGTCAAGGTTAACTAGTACCGGTGCTTTACCAAAAGCTTCTTTAATTCTAGTAAAATAATCTCGGGGTATAGGGCTCTACTTGATTTCATTTTCCTTTTTTAGCATATCTATAATACCCTTCACTATTTCTGCATAGTCGGGCATGAACCTCCTTAAGAAATTGATTCTCCCCAAAAAGGCTTGGACCTCTTTCTTATTTATGGGTAGAGGAATATGACTGATAGCTTCGACTCGCTTAGGATAAATTTTCACTCCTTGTGCTACTATGTGTGCTAGTGTCTTCCCCTCACTAAGGGCGAATTGAGTTTATTGGGATTCAAATAAATACCATACCTCCTGCATTTCTCAAAGATGACCTTCAAGTGGAGGATATGTTCTTCATTTGTCTTATAGAAGATTGTGATATCGTCCAAATATACCACTACGAACTTGTCTTTCTTCCCTACAAAAGATATATCCATAACTCTATGAAACGTGGTCCCTGCATTAATAAGACTAAAAGGCATGCGAGCATACATTAAAGTTCCCCAAGGGGTGGTGAAAGAAGTCTTCTTCTGATCATCAGGGTGGACTGCCACTTGGTTGTAACCAGAGAACCCATCCATCATGGACATTCTAACTAACCCAACCACCTTCTGCAATATGTAATCCATCGTAGACAACGGGTAGTTGTCTTTCAACGATGCCCTATTAAGGTTCCAAAAATTTACACATAGCCTTATTTCTCCATTCTTTTTTCAGACTGGGACTAAGTTGGCCACCCACTCCGAGTACCTTAAAGGCACTATGATTTTATCCTGTAGAAGTTTCCTCACTTATTTTTCAGTGGAGGGGAGTAAGAGTGGATTAATCTTCTTGAGCTTCTACTTGCATGGTTTTATTCCACTCTTTAAAGGAATCTTATGCTGTATGATATTGCTATCAAATTTTTTTAAGTCCTCATAAGACCAAGCGAAAACATCCTTATAGATTTTGAAGAGATTTAAATACCTTTTTTTATATTGTGAGGGGATTCCTTTTGATAGTCTAACCATATGGGTTTCATCCTCTAAGCCGATATTGCAATCTTCTACTTGTTCGTCCATATCCGGAGCCATTGGTTTGGAGGCTACATCATCCTTGTTAAATAATTTTTCCAATGGGACCAGCCCATGAGGAATGGTATTCCTTTTTCAGTTGTAGAGTTTTATGTCGAGCCACTGTGTCTTCCCACAAAGTGGGTTCTTGATCTACCTCTTTTTCCTCTCCCTGATCAATGGTTGAGTTAGCGAACTCCCCAAATACTTGTATAAATCGTTTGATATGCTCATCGTCCTCGAATACCTACTAGTGCTTGACATTATGAGGTATAGAGGGTCTATATCTGACCTCCATCTTGTACCTGAGAAGGCAATTTTGAGGGGGTTTGAAATTTCTTGTTTCTATAGCAAGGGAATCAACCATTTTGTTTCCTTCTCTGGACAAAAATTGGATATTAAAGCCCAGGAAGAAGTTATCAATCAAATCCCATACTACATTTCAGTAAGTCCTCAACCTGGGGTGTTTAGCCTATCTGATTTATGATGTTCTTTACAATCATATCAGAGTCTCCATGCACAATTAAGCATTCAATATTCATATTCCTTGTTGTTTGTAGCCCAAGGAGAAATGCTTCATACTCTACCATGTTGTTGGTTTCCAAACTCCAGCTTGAATAAAAAGGGGTATCAAATTGTCCTCAGGATATACCAACAATACTCCTACTCCATTTCCCTCTTTGGAAATTGCTCTGTCAAAGTATAATTTCAACACTTTGTTTTCATATTTGTGTTGGTGTTCTAACTACATCGTTAGGTGTACTAGTGTTTTGTCTAATATGGTCTAATCTGCTTCAAGGAACAGGCAGGAGAGGTCACTTTCTTTTCCATACACTGGAGAATTTTTATAACCTTCAACTGTGGTCATATTTTTTACAAATTTGGACTCTCCGTAAAACTTGCTTTCTTCACCTCAAAAAGTGAGAATAGTGGCAAAAGTTAGATCTAATTTGATAAAGCCCCCCACCTTGGAACCCCAAGACCTAGATAGGAGCATGCCAAATTGAGGGGGAATATCCGCCACTACAATTTCCATCACTACGCTCTTCACAGGGATCTGATCCAGGTTTACCACCAGATATTTTATCATTCCTAAGCATTTTCCCCTCTTAGAGTCAAAGGAGTATAGGTCCTGGTAGGGCCAGGTGATCTGCAATCTAATTTGTTCCATCATGGCTAAGGGCGTGAAGTTATGCTAGGCTCCGGAGTCCAACATGCAGTTATGAAATTAGAGGTCATGAATTACTAGGGTCACATAGAAGGGTGCAGTGGAAGGATGAAGTTCTTTAACGTGAGGCCCAAAAACAACAATTGGTCTTTCTTATTGAAGGTTTAAATAGTCATGGGTCGGTGCTAAGTTGGATGGAATCATGGAATGAGAGAATTGAGCTTTATAAGTGGGTTGCTTTAGAATTTCAATTAGAAGAACATGAATCTTTACCTTTTCAAGTTCCTTCTGAAGATTGAATACAGGTTGTCCATTTTCTACACCTCCTAGCTCTACCTCTCTTTCCTTAACACGAGCAGTTTTTATCAGAACAGGAGCCTTCTTTTCTGTGTTCCTCGGAGCTATTGCATTCCTTATTTGAGGAGACTTTTACCTTGGATGCATTAGTATTCATCTTACCTTCCCCTTTATTTGGCACTGGGGGAATATCTTGGGGAGAAATTCCCTCTTGTTTTTCAAGTTCCCTCGACCTCTTTCTTGAAGATCTTAAATCATACCTTCAGTGTAGTTTTGCTTGCATGAAATCCACAAACTATTTACAATAATCACCTATGTCCTCCTCATTTGTTGTTGCTTTTGTATCATGACTTATCCCCTGGTTAGCCATATTTTCATGTTCTTCTTCAAAGAAATAGGAATACAAGTTTCCTTGCATCTCATGTGTATCCGATAATTGTTCATCGGGATCATCTTCTAAATATAGGGGATGAGGGATCTCATCGAGATGGTCCTTTCTTTCCCTTTGAAGTATCTGCAATGGTGGATTTATGTACTGTGGGTTATAACCTCGTTTGTTACCTTGAGCATTTGGTTTTGGGAGACTCTTGTTCTTCAACTCAAGTTTCACCACCTTATGCACTAAACTATTGATGAGTTTATCCATTTATTCTCACTTTAGATTTGGTGATTCTTTAGCTTGAAGAGAGCAGGATGTTTGTTCTTTCCCCCTTTTCTTCTCAGTAGGTTCATCCTAACCTCTTGACTTCCCTGCCGAGGTTAAATTTTATTCTACCTCAAGAGAATCAACTTGGAGTTGATCCAAAGTGCGAGACTTCCTTTCTCTTAGGGTAAAACGAAAGTTGGATTCAAAGTCTCCCACAAAAACTACGCGAGCAACATCTTGAGGAGGCTTTATCTCACAAGGCAAGTTATTATACTGCTTATTTAACCTTTTTATGAATTCTAAAATATCCTCTCCTGGCTTCTTCCTTATAGCATTGAACTATGTGAGAACATACTCATGATTTCTCTTTTCACCCCACTTTTGTGTGAAAGAGTTTTCGAGTTCCTCCCAGGTAGTGATGGAGGCATTAGGTAGGGCTTTAAACCATTTTATGGCTTCTCCATCAAGGGATTGTACAAAGAGTCTCTGGACCACATCTGATTGTTCTACATTTAGATTCTCAGCAAAAGCACAAAAGGTTTCAATGTGTCTATGTGCAGTGTTTTCATCCTCCCCATTGAACCTAAGCAAAAGATTTTGGTAGTCTTGAGGCATAACACTTAGGGGTTGAGGTAAATCAAGAGGGGCATATTTATTCAGTAAAAAACCTGAAACAACCATCTAAATTAATGGAAGGGGGTTGAGATTTGTTGGAGGAACTTGGGCCAAAACCACAGTGGTTGGAGTGGCTAGACTGAGAGTAGGGCATGTAAGGATCTTACGAGTAAATTCTAAGCATTGAATGATAGCAGGTTGGGAACTGGATGAGGAAGCTTCAAAGAATGATGAGACAATAGCATAGGTAGTAGGATTTTTCTCCTTCCAGACTCTCCTGAAAATTAATTTCTTTGGGTCAGATACAGATGGGGTTTTTTGCTAAGAGGTATCTGAGCAAGTGTGAGGATTTCTAAAAGCCAGGATGATAAATGATAGTGGGATTTGTGGAGTCGCCAAGGTGATGAGGATGCAATCAGAACGCCTTTGCTCACCTACAAAAAGACTACTTAATTTGTCGTACCCCAGGGGAAAAATTCTTCAATAAGTTCCCTAGCAACAACACCAAAAGATGTTGTCGCTTCCAGAGACAACCTCAGATTTCTTACAAGACCAATGCCTAGAACATCTAGATTTTGTGTCTCATATGATTCTCAGGAAGCTGGAGACATCACATATATTTTTGTGTACACACACACACACACACACATATATTAAACAACATGGGTCGGTTCATTCATCTAAAGGCATAAGCCATGTATTTATGGTACTTATTCACATATACAACTAACAAAAATATATGTATAAACTAGTGGAGGTCGAGTAGTTCAAAGACCTACAGTTTAATAAGCTTTGGCAGAGTAATGAGAGAAGTTAAGGAGATAGAAAAACTCATCACATAGAGATTGAAGCGTCAATAATTCTACACTCATCACATAAAGCTTGAAGCATAATGAATTCTACTCTTATCTGAGTTACAGGTAAACATAATGGATGAAATAGGAATGGGTGCGATGATTCATGGAGTGCAATTTTAAAGATATAATCTCAAAGATCCATACAGGCACATGCATTAACAAGTCAATACTAATGAATCTATAAGAACATATGAACATTTCTAGCAGTTATGAATACCTAAAACTAGAGAGGAAACATGAACATAATGGAATTTAAACAGGGAGGTAACATACTGTAGTACTCGAAGGAGGAATCAGCACCATTTCCTTAATATTCTGAAAGACACATATCGTAAAGTCATACAATCTTGAAAATAACATATAGTTCTTTCTTTAGGATTATGAACCTTTGTGAAGTGTTTCTTCTCACTATTTATCTGGAGAGGGGAGCATAGAACATTAATTACAAAAAAATATCTCAGTAGAGCCTCACCTGTCAGATCGACTATTTGTCTTGGTCTGGATGGTTCAGTGGCCCAAAAATGACTACAAAAGTTTAATTTCTTCATTAAATGGTGACACATTATAGGTTAACAAAACAAGTCAACAATGAGATGAAAACGCCAACAAAATATATCCATGCCCATCCATGGGATCACCTTTGCTTCAGGTTGTTTCTTTCCCACGGTCTAGCCTTGTGTGTTACTCACCTGATTCCCCTCGCTTCTGCCTTTATTGCTCGAATTATTCGTTCTTCAAAGCTGGGATTGGTCAACTATCAGTTTCATGCCAGAGTACAAAAGCAGAGGTCGCCTGGGCAGTACTTTGTCTTCGCTCTACATGGAGCACCATGTTGGATCATCAGGTCCACCCGAGCTTCCATGTCTTCATTTACTCTGTCAATTTCGACCCTGATTTCACGTCATAAGGGGCCTTATAGGGTGAGCCCATGTCGATTTCCATATCATTTCTTAAATGCCTCAGCTTCCGACCCACCATGCCTTTAAAGTTCTTCATTACCTCATTGCGAAGTTATCGCATTGGGATTTCCCATTAAAATTCTTTACGAGACAGGGCTTTCTGATCCACTTTAGCTCCTTTTGCTTCATGTGACCGGGGACTAT
>APFE030017216.1:0-14990 GCA_000404065.3 Pinus taeda
GAACCATAACACAGTCATTCCATAGCTATACAGGAATGCGCCCTCTTCAATCATAGTTCAAGGCACTGGTTTTTTTTTTTACATTGAAGAGCTGCCCTTCAACCTTCTTTTCCTACTCCTACCAACACAAATATACTGGAGTTCTACATGAAGAGAAGATTTTTCCCTTGGCAGCTAAGTTTAACAACTTTTTTTTTTTTTATCATCCATAGCTGCCTTATTACAAAAGCAGTCACACACATAGACAACTAATCTAGCATGCCTTATTCTAAGCCTATCTAGAAAAGATGGCATGTTTTTTTGCCCTATCTAGTTCCTAAATTTAACTAAAAAAACATAGAAACAGCAGGCAAAGGATCCCACTCCTTGCCTGTAGATAATCTTTTTGATTTTTGGAATAAATCAAAAGATTTTTCCCCTTCAGTCACATGCGCCTGCATCAGACTCCCAAGGTAGAAAAAATTCATGGTATCCTGATCATGTGGTTTGTAGTCTTGGTCTTCCTGGATCCCATACTTTGTCTTGCAACCATCCAAATGCTTTATTCCTTTGCTGTCGCTGCATTTCTGTTGTCCTTTCCTCCATCTTCTTCTTTCTGTCAATCAGGTTCAAGTTCTGATTGATCTGGCTTGCTGCTATTTATATTTTCCTCCAATTTGATTGCTGCATCATCAACTGCCATATTTCTTCAATTTCTATGTCCAGCTTGCTGTTGCTGTTCCCAATTTCTGTTAATTCAGCTGCTACCATAGAAGTTGCTTCCGCTGCCGCCATAGATGTTGCTACCTCCCAAGCTTCTTGTCCCTCTGCAACATACTTTGGCTCATCACCTGTAAACACAATCAAATTGCTAGAATTAAAATCACAAGACCCACTGGTCTTATTTGTGGATTCAGTCACCAACTTTTTCTTCTGCAGCTCCAAGTCTTTTTCAGGACCCAAAATTTTTTCATTGGCTTTCTCCTCAGCTTCCTCTGGCAATATTTCAACATGTTGATTTGTATTCACCATGAGACTGTCAGCTAGTCTCGCCTTCTTACCATCTTTTGCTTCATGACTGTTCTTCATAAAAACTTCCCTGCTTTGTTTCCTCAGCAAATTAACCTGTGCATGCGTCCTTTGTTTCTCCAATTCCCTTCTCTGAAGATCTAATTTCCTGTATAATTCAATAACTTCATTAGGGGTAGATTTTGGATATTTCACATAACCTTTTATACCTTCAACGACTCTTGACCAATCTTCAGCTGGTCCTTCTTTCTCTGCATCAACATCCTGATTAGATTCCTTCTTCATGACAATATCAGCCAATTGTCTTTCACCTGTAAACATACACAAATTGTCAGATTTAAAACCATGTGACCCTTTGGTCTTACTTGAAGTTTCAGTCTTCAAGTCTTCATCTTCACTATCTCCCAGAAATTCTCCTTGTTCCATTCCAACTTCCTCTTGACTCATCTTCTTGCCATTTACCTTGGCATCCTCTTTCTTATGTCCTCTACTGTGGCTTTTTCCTGAACCTCTGCTATGACTATTAGTAGTCATCTTCTTCTCGTTCTTTCTTCACGAGCTCCTTTGCAATAAGCCTCTGCAACAGCTAGCCCTCCTGGCTGCAATCTTACCTCACTAAGCTCTCCTCACTTAGTCTTTTGGTAAGCATGGGTCCTCCATCTGGAACCTCTTCCTGAGCAACACCTTTTCTCCTTCTAGGCTTCTGCAATCTCCCACTCTTTCTTGAGAACACTTCAGTTGTTCTCTCTATCCAATTCCTTCTTGGATTCTTCAGGTTCACTGTCACTTCTTTGCAACCATAAACTTAAATCATAAATTTCAAATCAGGAAATCATCCCACCTTTAAGATCTTGCATGATCTTGTCTGCCATCATGTTCACTTGCAATTGTGTATGCTGCATATCACATTTAAAATCTGATCTTCGTCATTCATCACACATTCAAAAATACATTTCAGTTCAACAAAACTTCTTGCATTCATTCATCCACCGCATGCAATTAATTTAACTTAAAAAAAACTTGAATTTATCAAACAGCGTTATTCCAGCTCTAATACCAACTTCCACTGCTCCGGAATCCTTCTCTCCGCAGGAAACTTTCCCTGCTCTGATACCACCTGATGCAGGCGGACCTGCAATTACCAGGATCTTTATAATCTCAAGTTCTCTCGATGGAGAAAATTGTGAGAATTAGACTTTACGCTGCCCAGAAATTAAATTTCACAATTCTAAATTCCATGTTCCATGTCTGATGCGCCTTTAATACTAACCGAGTTATCACCATTCCACAAAACAGACTTCTAACCAAATGATTTGAAGAGCTGAGGTCTTTACAGCGGCATCCGATCTTTGATACTAAAATCTCATACAGTGTTCAACAAAATTCCCCATGCAATTAATAAAAAAATCATCAATGAAAACAAACAGCCGCACTTCCACTTCCGGTTATAACTCGAAATTCAATGCAAAGAGAAATAAAGAGGAAATAATCCACGCATACAGTAGTTTTGTGATTCTTCTAATCTGGAAATCGCACCCACGCTTTACCAGGGTAATTAACACATGGTTATATATATATTACATATCAATTATTCCATTATAAATTACCTCCACAGCTTCCTTTAATTAATCTCACCATGATTCTTGGCACCTCTCCTCTCTGAAGTGGTAATAGAATGAATAACACCGTAAATTAGTTTAACACACAGTTTTTCTCTAACTGTAACAAAATGAATTTAGAGTGGCAGTAATTATGTGTTTTAACCATTAAAGAAACGGACCAAACTTTACAGTACGCAGTAAAACATCAAGCGTATTAACTCAATACATAAGACAACCAGTTATTGAATACATCTATCCATATAACAGAAAGCGTTAAGTTTTTTTTGAACGCCGAGAGGGAATTTCAAAAGTAATTCTTCTGGCACTGCGCCCTCCCTCTCTGCTGAGAGCTTTAGCTGCCTCATTCTTTTATAATGATAATAGATATGCTTTACATAATGATGGAAACATAAAAACTTCTACATGCAATGCATTCACCTAAAAAACATCCAGAGGCTTTATTCCGTCTTTTTTTTCATGTTTTAAAAACAAGAAAATCCTCCTTATCCCTTAATGACCCACATTCACTGCTTTTATGCCTAAAAGCACTTCTTATTTTCTATTTTTTTTATTTATTTTCTTTGGAAACATCACACTCACTTGTAACTAAGGAAATAATTCTAGAATCCTTGACCCCCTATGACTATTATTTACAATAATTACTCTTGGGCTGAATGCTCCCGCATCAGACTCCCAAGGTAGAAAAATTTCATGATCTCCTGATCATGTGGTTTGTGGTCATGATCTTCATGGATCCCATACTTTGTTTTGTGACCGTCCAAATGCTTTATTCCTTTGCTGCTGCTGCATTTCTGTTGTCCTTTCCTCCATCTTCTTCTTTCTGTCAATCAGGTTCAGGTTCTGATTGCTCTTGCTTGCTACTATTTTTATTTTCCTCCATTTGGATTGCTGCATCATCAACTCCCATATTTCTTCAATTTCTATGTCTATCTTGTTGTTGTTGTTGTTCCCAATTTCTGTTAATTCAGCTACTACCATAGAAGTTGCTTCCGCTGCCGCCATAGATGTTGCTACCTCCCAAGCTTCCTGTCCCTCTGCAACATACTTTGGCTCATCACCTGTAAACAAAATCAAATTGTTAGCATTAAAATCACAAGACCCACTGGTCTTATTTGTCGATTCAGTCACGAACTTTTCTCTCTGCAGCTTCAAGTCTTTTTCAAGACTCAAAAAATTTTCACTGGCTTTCTCTTCAGCTCTCTGGCAATATTTCAGCATGCTGATTTGTATTCGCCATGAGACTGTTAGCTAGTCTCGCCTTCTTACCATCTTCTGCTTCATGACTATCCTTCATGAAAACTTCCCTGCCTTGTTTCCTCAGCAAATTAACATGTGCATGAGTTCTCTGTCTCTCCAGTTCTCTTCTCTGAAGATCTAGTTTCCTGTATAATTCAATAACTTCATTAGGAGTAGATTTTGGAAACTTCACGTAACCTTTTATTCCTTCAACGACTCTTGACCAATCTTCAGTTGGTCCTTCTTTCTCTGCACCAACATCCTGATTAGATTCCTTCTTTATGACAATATCAGCTAATTGTCTTTCACATGCAAACATACATAAATTGTCAGATTTAAAACCATGTGACCCTTTGGTCTTACTTGAAGTTTCAGTCTTCAAGTCTTCATCTTCACTATCTCCCAGAAATTCTCCTTGTTCCATTTCAACTTCCTCTTGACTCATCTTCTTGCCATTTACCTTGGCATCCTCTTTCTTATGTCCTCTACTGTGGCTTTTTCCTGAACCTCTGCTATGACTATTAGTAGTCATCTTCTTCTCGTTCTTTCTTCACGAGCTCCTTTGCAATAAGCCTATGCAACAGCTAGTCCTCCTGGCTGCAATCTTACCTCACTAAGCTCTCCTCACTTAGTCTTTTGGTAAGCACGGGTCCTCCATCTGGAACCTCTTCCTGAGCAACACCTTTGCTCCTTCTAGGCTTCTGAAATCTCCCACTCTTTCCTGAGAACACTTCAATTGTTCTCTCTATCCAATTCCTTATTGGATTCTTCAGGTTCACTGTCACTTCTCTGCAACCATAAACTTAAATCATAAATTTCAAATCAGGAAATCATCCCACCTTTAAGATCTTGCATGATCTTGTCTGCCATCCTGTTCACTTGCAATTGTGTATGTTGCATATCACATTTAAAATCTGATCTTCATCATTCATCACACATTCAAAAATACATTTCAGTTCAACAAACCTTATTGCATTCATTCATCCACCACATGCAATTAATTTAACTTAAAAAAAACTTGAATCATCAAACAGAATTATTCCAGCTCTAATACCAACTTCCGCTGCTCCGGAATCCTTCTCTCCGCAGGAAACTTTCCCTGCTCTGATACCACCTGATGCAGGTGGACCTGCAATTACCAGGATCTTTATAATCTCAAGTTCTCTCGATGGAGAAAATTTTGAGAATTAGACTTTACGCTGCCCAGAAATTAAATTTCACAATTCTAAATTCCATGTTCCATGGCTGATGCGCCTTTAATACTAACCGAGTTATCACCGTTCCACAAAACATACTTCTAACCAAATGATTTGAAGAGCCGAGGTCTTTACAGCGGCATCCGATCTTTGATACTAAAATCTCATACAGTGTTCAACAAAATTCCCCACGCAATAAATAAAAAAATCATCAATGAAAACAAACAGCCGCACTTCCACTTCCGGTTATAACTCGAATTTCAATGCAAAAAGAAATACAGAGGAAATAATCCACGCATACAACAGTTTTGTGATTCTTCTAATCTGGAAATCGCACCCACGCTTTACCAGGGTAATTAACACATGGTTATATATATATATTAAATATCAGTTATGCCATTATAAATTACCTCCACAGCTTCCTTTAATTAATCTCACCATGATTCTTGGCACCGCTCCTCTCTGAAGGGGTAATAGAATGAATAACACCGTAAATTAGTTTAACACAGTTTTTCTCTAACTGTAACAAAATGAATTTACAGTGGCGGTAATTATGTGTTTTAACCATAAAAGAAACGGACCAAACTTTACAGTACGCAGTAAAACATCAAGTGTATTAACTCAATACATAAGACAACCAGTTATTGAATACATCTATCCATATAACAGAAAGCGTTAAGTTTTTTTTGAACGCCGAGAGGGAATTTCAAAGGTAATTCTTCTGGCACTGCGCCCTCCCTCTTTGCTGAGAGCTTTAGTTGCCTCATTCTTTTATAATGATAATAGATATGCTTTACATAATGATGGAAACATAAAAACTTCTACATGCAATGCATTCACCTAAAAAACATCTGGAGGCTTTATTCCGTCTTTTTTTTCCTGTTCTAAAAACAAGAAAAGCCTCCTTATCCCTTAATGACCCACATTCACTGCTTTTATGCCTAAAAGCACTCCTTATTTCCTATTTTATTTATTTATTTTCTTTGGAAACATCACACTGACTTGTAACTAAGGAAATAATTCTAGAATCCTTGACCCCCTATGACTATTATTTACAATAATTACTCTTGGGCTGAATGCTCCCGCATCAGAGTGGTCAAGCATTCTAGAATTATTTTCTTAAGTTACAAGTCAGTGTGATGTTTCCAAAGTAAATAAATGAAAAAAATAGGAAATAAGGAGTGCTTTTAGGCATAAAAGCAGTGAATGTGGGTCATTAAGGGATAAGGAGGCTTTTCTTGTTTTTAGAACAGGGAAAAAAGACGGAATAAAGCCTCAACATGTTTTTTAGGTGAATGCATTGCATGTAGACTCTTAGAGCTTTTAGTTGAGTGATTTTAGGATTTTTAATCATGCTAAGTTTTATAAATAATGTATCCTCAAAGACATTGAGAATAGAGTGTGAGAGAAAGTGTGAGATTGAGAGTAGGAAACAGAGGTTTTTACTTGGAAGCCTTCGGGTAGGTTGTATAAGGGCCCAATGATTGGAAAATCAGACCAAGGAGGAAGAATATCGTTGTAAGTATTGTGTATTAATGAGAATTTAATTTTCTGGAGTTTGAGCTATTATTTGAATTGAATTGGCCATTGGGGTTATTTAACTGAGATGTATTTTGCAAGTGAAGAGATCTTGGGTATTGCAGGCTTGACTTGCATCAGGTGATAGGTATTGTAAGCCAGCCTGGCATGCCACTCAGACAGGAAAAAAGCTGATGCGGGAGCATTCAGCCCAAGAGAAATTATTGTAAATAATAGCCATAGGTGGTCAAGCATTCTAGAATTATTTTCTTAAGTTACAAGTCAGTGTGATGTTTCCAAAGTAAATAAATGAAAAAAATAGGAAATAAGGAGTGCTTTTAGGCATAAAAGCAGTGAATGTGGGTCATTAAGGGATAAGGAGGCTTTTCTTGTTTTTAGAACAGGGAAAAAAGACGGAATAAAGACTCAACATGTTTTTTAGGTGAATGCATTGCATGTAGACTCTTAGAGCTTTTAGTTGAGTGATTTTAGGATTTTTAATCATGCTAAGTTTTATAAATAATGTATCCTCAAAGACATTGAGAATAGAGTGTGAGAGAAAGTGTGAGATTGAGAGTAGGGAACAGGGGTTTTTACTTGGAAGCCTTCTGGTAGGTTGTATAAGGGCCCAATGATTGGAAAATCAGGCCAAGGAGGAAGCCGCATCACAAACACATGGAAAAACTAAGAGTTATAGGTCATAAATGCAAATTTGATCATAAAGGTATGATATTCATCTGAGAATCACCAAGAAGGCCCTATGCCCTCCCCACATAGCTACAAAAACACATATTATTCCATACATTCATCAATCGATCAATAGCTAAACAATTCATGACAAGAGCCATAAAAGATACACGTCATATGAACAACATATAACCAGAAAATAACCAACATACAAACCATGGAAGCACAACCATAATATCATCAACATATTCCCTACAAGTATTCATGAATCATAGTAGAATAATATCTCTTATTAATGAGTGAAAATGCCAACCAAGTCAAGGACTTCCACATACCGCCCGACTATAGATTAGGTTGAACCAAATCTCTCCTTCAGCCAATCATCCCCATGCCATATTCCAAGCATGAATGTCAAATATCATGGAATAAACCAAACAAAGGCTTTCAGACGCTAAACCACCTCAACCCTCAACTAGTGATTCCACCTCATGGTTGGACATCACTAACACCAACCAGATCAGTCTCTACCCAAGTTGTCCATGGCTCCAGGAACTCGCAACTCAATCCACAACCTTCTAGGGCTCTAGAGTGTTTGTCCAACCCGACTCTAGGGACTAGTAACTCAACCCATCAAGGTCTCGAGAGCGTTTTTCCAAACCTAGGATTCATGATTAGTAACTCAACCCAAGTTTTTCCAAGGCTTCCAGAGCATTTGTTCCAGCCCACAACCATAAGGAATTATGAGCACCAACCAGAAAATAATCAAGAGCAAAAACCCACACCACCATGGCTATCCAGGAAATGGCAAGCCAATGTTAAAGCCACATTATCAATCCAAGCAATCCTCCATGCCATTGACAATGTGTAACCAGAAAACCACATGCATCTACTAGGCATCCTTAAATCATTAAGTATATCACACATGCAACATGTTAAATGCAAAGAAATCCAACTGTAGCTATTGATCCAACTATTCCCTTGCATCTTTTCTATTTCCTTTGCCTTCTCTATCCAATCCAATTGAATACTAAAGTGCTCCAAGATTTCTCTATGTGCGCAAGAGTATGAGAGAATGAAAGAATAGAAAAAATCTCCAA
This sequence comes from Pinus taeda, assembly GCA_000404065.3. NCBI lineage: Eukaryota > Viridiplantae > Streptophyta > Pinopsida > Pinales > Pinaceae > Pinus > Pinus taeda. The sequence continues at coordinate 8,365 of APFE030017216.1, forward strand.
AATTGAATCGACAAAAGGTTGTGAACTAATCCTCAAAATCCCTTGTATCATTGAGACCTCTATTTTCTTCATTTTGCTTCATTTTTCCTTCAATTTACTCCTCATGCAAATTTGTGAACTGTCATCTCTCTTTTCTCCTATTTTCATTTGTTTTCATAAATAAATGCCAATTATTTCCAATTTGCCTTTTCCAGTGACTTTGAAAATTTCCATAGCCATTATTTAGTCACAAGTGATCCCCATTGCTATGCTTTGTTGAACATTCATCTTGGAATATGTGTCCCATGATCTCGGTATTATTTTTATTTACATAGGAAATCAACTAGGGGCTATTGCTAACCCCTCCCCCTTGGGGGAATAATGTCCTTGGTGTTCGATAACACCTATAAACCAACAAAACATAGGCTACCCATGGATATTTATAACATAACTTGATGCATCATTTACATCTTATCCATCTACTAAAGACATAACCAACATACCATTATTGGAGCTTTATAACACAACTCGATGCAATATTTACATACATATGCATATATAGACAACCAAAACACAACATAAAACACATATACCAGAGTACACCTGCTCAACTAGTGAATAGAGAAGGATATATAGCCCACATCTAATCAACCATCTCCCATGTAGCTTCACAAGGCCCAAAATTCTTCCACTCCATTTTAACTTGCTCGATTCCAGAGCATGAGCATATTTCGCTGCAAAATGCATTGAGGTTCCACCTACAATATAGACCATTCAATCACATTATCAACATATTTCACATACTTCTTAAGCAATGACACATGGAAAACGTTGTGGAATTTCACTGTCGGAGGCAGTGCAAGTCAGTAAGCCACTAGTCCAATTCTCTCAAATATCTCAAAAGGCCCACAATATCAAGGTGTCATCTTGGCACATGATCCAATCCTCAAGGAGCTCCTATTGGTATTGATGTACAAATTCACATGTTCCCCAACTTGAAACTCCTTAAATACCCTGTGTTGATCTGCATAACTCTTCTACTTGTCCTGTGTTTCCTTTAGATTCTTCTCGATAACCTATATTTCTTATTCCATCTCTCCCAACATATCTAGTCCAATCAATACCCTATTCACCGGATCACTCCAACCGATGGGATTATTACAACTCTGCCCATAAAGTGCCTCAAATAGACTCATCTTCAAAGATTCTTGATAGTCATTGTTATACGAAAACTCCACCAGTGGAAGATACTATTCCCACTTCTGTTGGTAATGCATGCCATACATCCTTAACATGTACTTAAGAATCCTATTGGCTCTCTCTGTCTGTCCATTTGTATGCAGATGATAAGTTGTACTAAAGGCCAACTTTGTCCCCAAACCTACAAACAAATATTTCCAAAACCTAGAAGTGAACTTGGCATCTCTATCTGACATAATCTTCCCAGGAATACCATGTAACCTCATTATCTCCCTGATGAAGACCTGGTCTACCTCACTAGCTAGATTCGTCGACTTGAACAAAGTGAGATACCTTGGTCAAGTTGTCAACCACAACCAAAGTGGAATCATGTTATTTCGATTTCCTCGGAAAACCTGTAATGAAGTCCATTGAAATGACCTCCCATTTCCCTGTTGGAATCAGAATTGGCTGCAATAGACCACCTGGATGATTACACACTTCTTTTACTTGTTGAAAATAGAAACACCTCACAACAAACTTTGCCACCTCTTTCTTCAAGTTTGACCAATGGTAGAAATTCTTAACCACTGTCAATGTCTTATGATATCTCAGGTGACCTTAATATGGCTTGACATGAAATTATGTCAAGATAAGCTTCTTGAGCTCACTGTTGTCTGGAACATAGACCATGTCCCTAAATATGATCAAACCATATGTTGTGAGATGATAATCCATATCATGTTCACCTATATTGTGCTATTATAACCTGTGCTTAAGCTTGTAGTACATGTCATCTTGATGTCCTCCCTGCAAGTATGTCCCATATGAACTCATATCTACAATGTGCTTTCCCTGTACTCTCCTGCTAAGAGAATCTACAACTTTTTTTTTTCTTTTGACTAACTTGATCTCGAAGTCAAACTCAATAAGAGTAGCCAACCACCTAGCTTGCCTGGAATTCAGATTAAGTTGATCAAACAAGTACCTCAACTCACTGTGATCACTCATTAAGATGGACCTCTTGCCAAGAAGATAATGTCTCCACATCTTCAAGGCATGGATGATAGTTGTCAACTCAAGATCATGCATCACATAGTTTTGCTCATCCATTCAAACTTCATTCCTTTTCACTGCAAGGATGTAATAGGATAAACAATCTATGAGAAGTTTTTGATGAACCTCTTGTAATAACTTGCTAATCCCATAAATGATATGACCTCATCCACATTCATAGGAGTTTCCCACTCCATGATAGCTCTGATATTTTTTGGTCCACTGCTATACCTTCCTTGGAAACCACATGCCCTAAGTAATGAACTTCTAACTGAAATAAATTGCAGTTACTAAGCTTGGGATACAACTGATGTTCTCTAAAAAAATTTAAAACTATTGCTAGATGTTGTACATGCTCTTCCTCATTCTTAGAATATATCAATATGTCATTAATGAATACTATCACAAACTTGTCCAGATAAGGATGCAACACATTATTCATCAAACACATGGAAGTAGTTGGAGCATTATTCAAACCAAAATGAACCACAACAAACTCATAATTCCCATACCTAGTTCGGAATGCCCATACATTTTTTGAACCTTCTTCATTATCCATTCAACCTCCCTCAATTTCTGGATGGTCCTCCCTCTGTCGGTGATCCCATGCTTTATTTCCATCATCTGAACTGGGATTTGGATTCCTTTTATTTTGTCTATTTGAGAGGATTTATGTAATTCTTTCTTGTTCCGACCTCAACGTCTCATTATCAACCCTCAAATTTTCCATCTCATTATGCAATTGTTAAACTATTTCAAATAACATTGTTTTTATGTTATTGTGGGTCTCCTCCCCCAACTGCACCCACATTTATGAGTTAGCTCTTATAAAAAGTAAAAATTCAGACCCTACTGGTATTCATCCAAGTAGAGTGGTTCCAACACCTCTCCTCATGCTTCTTCTTCCTCTTTACAACATGTTATTCCATATTTCTCATTCAAACCATACTGTCGAAACCATGATGCTCTCATATCACTCATGACCTGTATTAATAATATACAAAGAAAAAAGTAGAAGTAAAAATATTTAAATAAGGATTATTAACCATCCAAATTTTCACTTTACCTTTAGCATGTTTACTCAAATAAATACTCGTATTAATCACTCACCCCAGTTTAGTAAACATTCCATTCTTGTACTCATTCCAATACATGGGCACCATTCTAAGGTTTATATGACTCGAAGGTATATGTGTAAGGGTTTCATAGTCGTTAACCTCACTGGGAACCCAAGATCATCGAGAGTTACCCTTGGAACTCTGTCAACTACTTAGAGTACAGGCACAATTACACATGTCCAAGATTTCACCATCGATTTAGCTAGCAACGGCCAAATGCAACGACTAGGATTGCGATAGGACAATTAAGGTAACCAATTACTCCCTCGGCTGCCCCGACCTGTCATTCTACAGTTTCACCGGAAGCGTTTGAGCTCTGCAACTATTCTTGGAGCTAGGGTTTGGACTCTGCCTTGGCTACCCAATGCTTGTAAGTGCAAAAATGGTCCTTTTACTATTAATTTCTTCTACAGTTTTCATTCTTAGGTCGTCTTTATATTTCTTGGTACTAATTCTCTCAGCTCTTCACAGTCGTCGTCAAATTCAAGCTTAAGAAATGGTTGTTGGGAGGAAAGAACACAACGACGAATCCTCAGGTAACAGAGCCCAACTTCTGCCATCTTGTAGTTCCTTTTATGCTTAAGAACTCCTATTCACCCATGAAGAGGTTCTTGTTCTACTTTTCGTACTTTTATAGTGAATTTAAATTTTTAAAGCAAAAGAAAGATTAAAACACTTATCTGTTATATTGCAATCCAGTCCACAAACTTGACTAGGAGAAACTCAATTAGGAAGACCACTCCTCCCTACCATGAGAAGAGAATTGTTATTGACTAGGAGAAACTCAACTAGAAAGACCACTCCTCCTTAACATGAGAAGAGAATTGTTATTAGCGGTTATTATGTCCAGTTTTCCCCCGAGTTTCTCAATTTTCAGATTATTACGTCCATTTCTCCCCCAAGCTTTTCAATTTCCAGTCTCGATTTTCAGAGAGTCAGTTTGACAATGACCTATCAGGGTCAGTTCTTAGGCGTCAAGAGAGTCAGTTTGACAATGACCTATCACGGTCAGTTCTTACGTGTCAAGACCATGTCCAGCCCAGAAACCACAGACTTTTGTCTGACTTACAGCGTTCCACTGGCTCAACCTCACCCTTTTCGTGTTTTGTTCAGGTTTTCCTCCTTTCTCTAGGTGTCTTTTCCACTCTTTCCCCAAATCAGCCTTCTTGTTTCCTTTGAGTTGTTTTAATCTCCGGGAAATAAGAGAAGATAATTGTCTCTAACTTTCTAGAATTAGGAAATGAGAGAAGATAATTGTCTCTAACTTTTTTAGAATTATTCTATTTTTAGAGTCTTTCAGGTGAGTTTCTAATTTTCAATCAAACCAAAAATAATTAATAATCTTTTAAAACATTGAAGTTTTGTTAGGAATTTCACTAAACTATGCCATTTTTTCTATAATAAAAACTACCTCATTTCTTCTATGAGGTAGACTACATCATACTCATTTTTACTACTTTTACTACTTGTAAATATTAATTTTTACTAAATTTTTTTATTAATAGAAAAACCATATATAAAAAACAATTAATAATAATTTATTCAAAATTAACTATATTTAAAAAAAGTTTATAACATAAACTTGTAATTTTCAATTAATTTGCAGCTTTCAAATGTAGAAACTACAGACAAAACAAACAGGGCATCTTCAAAATATATTCCCAGAAGCCAAAAAAGCAATTAATTTATGTAGAGTCTGTAGACAAACGAGGCATCTTCAAAATATATGCCTGGGAGCCAAAAAAAACAATTAATTTATAGCCTTCATATGAGAATCTGCAGACAAACAATGCATTTTCAAAATATATGCCCAGAAGCCAAAAAAAAACAATGTAAGAAAAATTGGAAGCAACCAAAAGGATGGAACTTCTATCCAACCCAACAGGAAATGGAAGAAGACAAAGATGAGAAGGAACAACCAGACATCACAAGTACCACAAAAACAGGAGAAGACGAAGATGAGAAGGAACAACCAGACATCACAAGTACCACAAAAACAAGAGGAGCTTGCTCAGTTTCCAAGGGGAATTCAGGACAACCATGGGAATTCAGGACAACCAATTTCCAAGGGGAATTCAGGACAACCATGGGAATTTAGGACAACCAGGCACCAGATTCCCAGGGGAACAAGAACCCATGGAAGCACACAATTACCAGGTTCAATCAACAGTGATGACAGAGTCAGTGTTAGGATATTCGGACACATAGGAAATATACATAGGAAATAGTTAAGTATAACTTGGTCTAGTATAGAGTTAGGTAAAGTGTGTTTCTTTACTATGCACTTTTGTAACTTACAATCTGACGGTCACGATATGTAGTGATCTGATGGTTCATTCTCTCCTCGGTATTACCGACACTTGATCCATGGCTTAACACCCGATTGGTCCATGATCTCTATTTAAAGAGCATGGAGGGTCATTTGTAGGTTAACTGTTCATGAGAGAAGCTTATGTAAAATTTCATTCTTTTATTAATAAATTGCGTGAAGTGGCCGCGTTGGCTCAGGTCGTGGATTGTTTCTCTTTGAAGGTTTTAACCACATTGGCTCAGGTCGTGGATTGTTTCTCTTTGAAGGTTTTAACCACATCAAAAATACTGGTGTATTGATCTGTGATCTGTTTGTGAACGGTGTCCTTTGGTGTTCTGTCTGAGGAACTTACCATGTATATTCCTACAGTCAGTTGAACCAAGCGGGTACAAGCCCATACACTCATCAGACAATTTAGACTCATACACTCATCAAACAATTCAGACTAAGATAAAAGACATTCTTAGACCTGTCAAGTCCCTGATGAGTCCTTGTTGGCTCAAGGTTGAGAAGAAAAAATGAGAAAAAACTAAGTTTTTCACCCATTGTATATTAGTTTGCATTTTACTTTTTATGTTTATGATTATCATTGGCCTTTGGCTTGGTGATGTTTGTATTATCTGCAAATACAACATGTAGTTTTATTTTTTTATTGCTGGCTCAAGGTTGAGAAGAAAAAATGAGAAAAACTAAGTTTTTCACCCATTGTATATTAGTTTGCAGTTTACTTTTTATGTTTAAGATTATCATTGGCCTTTGGCTTGGTGATGTTTGTATTATCTGCAAATACAACATGTAATTTTATTTTTTTACATTAATAAAATTAAGATTTTTTTTAGGCTGTGGTTTACGGACACTCGACACCCTGGTTCACTGACACCTTGGTCAATGGGTGGTGCTACGGCCACAGAAAAATCAACCCAGAAGGGCTTCTAGCCCCGAGGCCCACTAGTTAGGCCTAACCCCAAGGGCTTCTAGCCCCG
>APFE030017218.1:2360-28737 GCA_000404065.3 Pinus taeda
GTGCTTTACCTTTGTCTGTATCATCAGTTTTACCTTTCTGTTGGTTTCGTCTCTGCTCAATTTTGTCCCATGGTAGCTTGCATGTAGAGGCATCATGTGATCCATTTGTTTTGCAGCGAATACAATGTAAATCTGACTTTTCTCCTTGAGGATGTCTTCCCCCCTACCTTTGAAATATTCCTCTTCCTCTTCGTCCACCTTTTCCTCTTATAGAATCTTGAGCAGGATGCTTTTCTTTATGAGCAAGGCACACAGTCTCTTCAGAAGATTCAGGGGCTGTCTTCTTTCCAAAAGCTTTTTCTCTTTCAGCAAACGTTTTCACAAGAGAGTCAAAGGTTATATCTTTGAGATTTACATTTGTTTGCAAAGACTCAAGATAATTGGAGTATGTAGGATAAAGTGCCTTGAGAAAAGCAATAAGAGAGATATCCAGCTCAACCTTAGTGGATTTGATGTCATGCATTATATACTTTATTTCAGATGCAAGAGCAAGAGGATCATTATTTTGCAGTTCAAGAGTGAAGAGTTTAATCATGAGTTGGACGACTTCAAGTGCAGAATGTGAGTCATAGAGTTCTTTCAGCTTTTGTAAAGCTTCAAAGGTAGTTGAATATGATGAAATATGGCAACTCACCTCTTTATTTACAGATGCTGCGATTAATGCATAAGCTTTGCTGTTCTTGTTTTCCCAAATGGCCAGCTCTTTGTCTGAGGTAGGCTTTTCTGGGTCACTGTCTCCTTCTACGACACACACTCCTTTCCACAACTCATTGAAGATGAGGGTGTGTTGTATCATCCGAGACCAATCAGGATAGTTCTTCTTGCCAGTGAGAACTATTCCCACGATAGAGATGATTGAATGCATTCTATAAAAAAAACTTCTGCTGATAGAAAAAATACTTCTGCTGATATACAGTGAAATTGTGCTCAAAAGAGCAAAAAGATTTCAAATACTTTTATGTACTATGTTTCTTCAAATCCCTCCAATGTTTATAAAAGGATCCTTATCTAATACATCCACCATATTCCATTTTACAAATTCAGTTCATATTCTACAAGCTATTCAATATATATATGCTGGTCAATATATATCTTTCAACGCATACACCCACTGAGCATACACTCAAACCACAGGTTTCATTCAAACCACAACTTTGAATTAATAACGTATTCAAAAACTCAAAGGTTGTTCAAAAAATTAATAACGCATTCCAGACAATATGCCTCCATACATATTTATTATTCAAACACTCGAAAGTTGAAAAAAACTATTGTCGATGCCTCCAATGTGCAACTCTTAAGTATGCATGCGAAGCCTTGTATTCAACAAAAACCAAGTTAACCTTATGTGACAGTTCATTCTCAAATCCTACTGACATTCCAAGGGATCAGGGAGCAAGACCTTTGATTCCATTTGCAGTCGACTCAGAAGCATCAAAAGCTTGTATGTAGCTTTATTAGCTCTTCAACATACCATATAAAAAATCTTCCTAAACAAAAATTCTTGTCGGCAGAATCTCTAAAATATTACCTCATAAAACCTCACAATAGAAAAATAAGCCTAGCATAACTATGAAAACCTCTTGATACAATAATAGTCGGCCAGCATAATAGAAGCAATGCAGATGTGTAGTGTGTACAGGGCTGCTTGACAGCAAATCGGGTCCCAAGATGCGCCTTTTCAACTCCGCAAAGAGACAACTCAGGGTACAAGTATTGAGATTAACTGTTCTGGCCAAAGTGCGTGCATTACCCGCAGATTCGGTTTCAACTACCTCAAGCTTGAAACCTGCAAGCTTCAATATGGAGCAAAAAGCTCAAAATGATATTCAATATGGAGCAGAAAGCTCAAAACGATATGCAATACATTGAAAATTGTACAATGGTCAATAATCAATGGATGGTTGAGAGTTTTGCTTCCGCCGGGAGAGAAGCAGAAGGCCTAGTTCGTAGGTTCGACTCCCGGCGACGCCGTAGGTAGTGAACGATACCACCGAATGCCATTTCTCAGCTAAATCTTGATTGAAGAGGAACAAGCTCTCAGATACTGGCCTGCCGGGCGGAGACTCAAAGCTCGGTAGAAAATCAAGATTACAGTGATCGAATTTTTGTTTCAGAACTAATTATGCGATAATTGAAACTTTCAAAAGGAGGACACAGAATTACGAGAAATTGAATGCCTTGCTCACCACGTAACTCTGCACGCACAACTGGTGGATAGATGCGTTAATGGATAGAGCCCAAAGGCGCAGGAATATGGAACAGTTTTGGATTCTGAGTGAATTCAAGGTAGCGCAGGTGTGGCAGAATGACAGAGGCATTTTAGGACAGAGCTCAGGTCAAAACGACAAAGGACAATAGCAGAAATGAAGGGAGTTACAACTATTTTAAGAACTAGCTCTGATACCATGTCAGACCAAGCAGTAAATCTCCAAAGGCAGTAAAATTGATTTGTCTATTATTCCATTGGTAGGCTATTGTTATATACAATAGGAGTGATTGTTTAGTTCATCTCCCGATGACTGTTCACATTCCTAATTTATTTATTTACACAAATTCCCCCAATCATGAAGATTACGTGTCAACAAAAAGTACCCTTACAGGCATGGCAAGGAATGCATCAAGAGGAAGGTTGAACAGCTTATTCTCATTTTGAGTGGATAAATTAAGTTAAGCAAAATTTAAAAAATGGAAGATATTATAGTTGATGGTCGTTTTGCAAGAAAATGCATAACGATGGCAGTCATGAGGTCTTGGAAAGCCAACCTTTTCTTTCCTATACTTGGTTATGCCCCTCATTATTTGACTCTTGCAAAGGGTTGGATGGGTTGTATAACTACATCTATAGAGGATGCCAAAAAGGTTCTTCAGCGTTGTTGGATGATCGAGGAAGATCTTAAAAATTCTCAAAATTTGAAGTCATCAAAATTAAATGAAATTGGCACCATCATGTAGTTCTCTTTGCAATGAATTTAGCGTGACATGAATAGGCAAAAACATAGCTCATATGTTGAAGATATCAAAAAATTTCAAAGTTTTCGGGACAAATTTGGATTTAGTGACACGTGACAACTAGCTAGGTGGTCATACCTCCTGTCTCGGTGAATCAACGTCTGACACGTGTCATTAACAGACTGACTGGGTTGAAACATGGATTGTTGACAAATGGGTGAACTAGTAGTAAAGTGCCATATAAACTAATCAAATGGTGCCACGTGGCACCCCATGAAGGTCAAAATAAGACTTCACCCAAATGAAAGGTTCGAACAGCAGTGGTGGCCAAATAAGGATTCAACCCCCAAACATATGGATCCACATTCCAACGCTTTACCGCTAGGCCACCACATCATCATTTGGCATGTAACAGAACTCAGTTCTATTTAAGGTTTTAATTTTTATAATGACGAAAAGGAGGAGGCCACTAGGGCATTGTCTCTGATCCCTCGAGGCTCAATAGCACAACAACCACAGTGTGATGGTATGTGTGGACGGTTGGATGAAGGTTGGTTGGTGGGCTTATGACGGATTGGTAGGACCATATGCCACGAAGCGTGCGCAGACCTGCCACATGGTAGATCATATCCATTGAAAATAAGATAATGCTAACAACTTCACCTTATTAGGCCGATAGGCCTTCCTTTGAAAGAGACTTTCGTCGTCCTTTTGTCTCTAACGTTGACACCTGGTTTCCACATTCAGCGGGCATCAGCGGGCAATTTTTCATATGTGTCATGCAATTTCCAATTAATTTAGTCGTGCCATTCTTCGGATGCAATGGAAATTTCAATGGCGAGTGATCATTATTTGTTGAGTGGCAAATTCTGGAAATTTCTATGGCGAGTGGTGCCATTATCCATTCGCGTGGCAATTTCAACGAAATTTGCATAGGATTATTATATTGGGACACCTAAACCGTTGGTGTTGTTGGAAAGGAGGTTGGTGTAGTTGCAACTCACTACCTCTACCATGACGTGCCACCCCTGATTTTGGGCCAGCAATCTAATGGAATTTGCTATAATATTGTTAGTCTTTATCAGTTTCAAGAAGTGGATTCTGATGCATTCAACAAAAATAGTATCTAACGCTTGGATTTGGGTTAGATTATAATGTCAATGCTCAAGCAAGAATGACGAACTGGTGCAACGGTAATGTACACAGGAGTGTTGAATCTAATGTAATGGATTATGGGGTCCTGATTTGGTTACCTTTTATGGGCTGCGAAAGAAGAATATTCTTGATTTTATGGAAAGAATTTTATGCGAAAAGGAAAAGACCTGTACTGGTGGAAATCACTACTTTTATCAGATGGTGGTCATAGGTCCTCGATATGCCGACTTTCTTGTAAATATCTCAAAGTGTGATTGGCTCTGCAACCAACCATATAAGAAGAGAGTTGAAATGTTTGTCCCCTTCTCTTGGATTTTCCCTTCTGGTGAATGCAGAAAGAGGGATTTGCTGCAAACCCTCACGGTTTTAGAACTCTTCACCAGGCAACCATGGAACCCTTTTTTTCCACTTCCATTTTTTTTTCAAAAGTTAAATGTTAAATCTCTTTCACAAATGGTGGAGGATACTGCAATTAACTACAATTCGAAATGAAACTTATTGAAAAACATGTTGATTCTTTGGGTAAATATTTAGCCAAAGAACAACCAGTCCATCACCATTTCAATGCATCTTGATTCTTCAGATATTGTTTGTGATAAGGATGCAAGAACAGAAGATGCGCTAATAAAAGAGTTTTTGAATTGGATCATTTTTCGGGGAGATATGAAATTAGGTTTAAACGGGGGTTATAAAGGAATTAAATGGCTTCAAGAACTTCTCCATAGTAGGAAAATCTGGTTATTAATGTGCTTTCCTCATCAAAGCGATTGTCTATCTATCCGAATGGCTTCAACGATTGTTGTTACTTTTTAGTTCTCCAAGCAGCGGGTGTCCTGTTTTCGTTAAACGTATAATAATATAATTTTTTTTAGTTTCCAAACATTATCTGCTACACCGTGAATATAATAATCTCCTGAAGGGCTTCTTTCCGGCCAACTTTATTCGTGACATAGTAAATGTAATGGCTTGAAATAGATAATTAATTTAAAGAGTGTTTATTAACTATTTTTGTTGGTTTTATTATCTTATTCATCTTGTAACATATGATATCAACTTCGTATTATTGATTTGGTTTTTCCAACGGCCTGTCTCTATTATTTTATGCTTGTCTATGTTATTTTATGCTGGATTTCTTCTGGATTTGGTGGACCTTTAGACAATAGTTGACATGGAATGGTAAATTATGTATTTAGTGCTATTATAATAATTAATCGTCACTACATTCATTTAACTGATGATGAGCTTGTCTATATTATTTTATGTTGGATTTCTTCTCGATTTGGTGGTGGACTTTTAGACAATAGTTGACCTGGAATGGTAAATTATGTATTGTATTATTATAATAATTAATCGTCACTATGTTCATTTAACTGATGATAAACAAATGAATATCGATTATTTTTATTATATTGTATTTTAAATCTTACAAACATAAAATTCAGTTAAAGCTTAGCAATACATTTCATTTAAATGCTTATATGTTGTTATTAAACTTTTGAGAAACAGGCCAATAAACCAATATTCTGGGGCACCTTGGCATTCTGGCTTCCTTGTGCAACTTCGTTTTTAAAATTTGTTTCTTATAAAGGTTAAACGGATTTGTTGGTATTGGCTATGGGTGTGGGTTTATTGTTTTGAAATTGGGGATTTATTTCGTATATAGAAATGTCAATACCTCTTACGTATATAAATATAATATTTCCTTGATCGAATGTACGCAGAAACTATGTGGCCTTCTTTTTTCTATCAAATATAATTATGTTATGTTGAGGCATTCCACTTCTTAAATGTGTTGGGTCTCTTTGTTTTTATTTTGTAAGTTAATTTATGTGATGCCTATTTTTTTTTAAATGTCAAACACATTAATTATATACTTTTTAATTCCGGATTTATTATGTTAAATTCCTTGAAATTTTGTAATTGTCATGATTAACAATCTGAAATTAATTAATTTATTTTTACCAAAATAAAAACAAACTCAGATAAAAACACAGCCACAAGAAACAATAATTTTTCGTGAGAAACACAACTTGGAAAATCCACTCCCTTATTTTGGAATTTTAATGATAGAGTTTTGAGCAATCTGATCTCGCATAAGAAAAAGAAAATTTAGCAGACTGATAAATAAACTAATCCTCGAGTTATTCTCGCACGACACACCTTGCCAAACCTCGACCTCTGCTGCTATGGTTTTCTTGAAGGTGGGCCAAGACTACTTAAATCTTCTCGGCTACCATGTACTTCCCAATCGACGCTTCCTTTATGCCGATCTAGCCCTTCTGCCCACTGGCACCACCAGACGCTCATGGCCGGATAAAATTCATCATCGTTGTTGGTGATAACTGGTAGTTTGTTCGGGACAGCCACTTGCAGTACCTTTTTTATATGGCCCGTGGTTTAATAGTAGATAAATTCTCAACACTATAATCGTTGGTTGTCATTTAATAGAAAAATATATAATTCTCTTCATAATTAGTTGTGAATTTATAAAAGAACATGAATTTAGGCTATGGCGTTGGTGGGTAATGGGGTGTTTATTTTTTTATTGTATATTTTTCTTAGGAATCAGGGATTTATTAGCTTTTATGATTTTAGATTGCAATTAGGTTTTTTGAATTAATTTAGATAGTCCATAAAAATATATAATCCAAGTAATTTTAAGTTGTTAAAAATATGATTTAAAAAATAAAGATATGTAAATAAAATAGTTTTGAATTATCATATTTAGATTTGATTAAATATTTAATGAAAATTGATGTTGTTTCATAATGGGATATCTTTTATCATCGTTGTTGGTGACCACCAATTTCTCTCCTTTTTGAATTATCACATTTAGATTTGATTAAATATTTAAAGGAAATTGATATTGTTTCATAGAGAGACATCTTTCATCATCATTGTTGGTGACCACCAATTTCTCTCTTTCTTTTTTTCCAAGAAAGGAGGATGCACAGGTTTCAATTAATTATGTAACCATCCAGAATTTAATGTCTTCTCTAACACATTTCAATCAATTATGTGAGCATTCAGGACTTAATGTCTTTTCCAACACTTTCATCGTCATCCATTGCATTCCTAGTCAACTATATGTTATTACTATTTATATCTCATTATCCTTTGCCTCTCTCTCACAACTCTAGGTACACACCCGATCCATGCCATCTTGGTAATTTGGTCACCATATACAATTTGGTCACCATACACATTAGTGTACAATTTTGCTGAAATTTCTTTTAGATCTTGGCAGTATTTATTTTAGCTTACAATGTCGATAATTATGACATTTCGTAGTAGCTGACACTTTTTTATAGGTTTTTTCAATATCAATGTTAAGAGTCCACTACAATGATGTGTCATTTTCGCTTTTAAGTGCCTTAATTTGTTATGGGAAATTATGGGGCTCCAAATGTATATACAATATCTTTCTTTTTTCTTCTTCCATGGTCAAGTTATGTTTTATAAAGTTTTTAAAAAAATAATTCTATAAAATTTCCGAAAAAATAAAAGTTGCTTTTGCATAATGGTAGTCTAATTGTTATGAGTTTTGGATGAACTTTTCATGGAATTTATACAATTTTACAAGTTTTTTTCACATTGAATGTATTTATATATTTAAAAACATATTTCAAAAAAAAAAATAAAAAAATCACTAAATTTAAAAAAAAAAATTAAAAAGTGGAATAATTAGGTAACATTTAGAAAGTGTTAAATGTATTTTTCTTTCTAAATATGTTTTAATAATTTGTATTGTTTTTATTTTCTTAATCTTCAACTCAAATAAAATGTGGACTTAATAACTAGAATGTGGATTTAATAACAATTTAAATTTATAATAATAATGGGGATTTTTTTATATATGTTTAAAAATAATTTCTATGGGGATTCAATTTACCAAGCAGAGGAATAAAATCTTTTAATATGCAAACTTATTTCTGACTAAGAAAAGGTTTGCACCTTAATAGATTTATTCCTCTCAACTCTTGATAGGTCTGAAGTTAGATGGATCTATGTTTGGTAGATCTGAAGTTAGACAGATCTATGTTGGTTTTGAGCAACACATTCTTTTTACACACATATTAAATATTTTTGTTATTAATATTTTTTCTTCCTTGCATATATTTAATTATTTTTATTATTAATATTCTTTTATATACCAAATTCAGATTAATCATGAGTTCCCTTATACCTTGAATTAGAAAGAATTTATTAATGGAATAAGAATTCTCTCACTTTTTCTCTCTATATGTTTGATGTTAAAATCTTTCACTCAACACGCATCTTCAAATATTTGATGTATAACCTATATTAAACTTTTCTTTATTATTATTATTATTATTTTTATATCTTATATATCAATTCCATCTTAAAAATGAAATAAATGACACATTTGAAGAAAATATAAGAAATTTTTAAATTTAAATTACTTTATTTTATTTTATATATACATTAAAATATGGTTACTAACAATATTATTCTTAAGTTTGATTATTAGTGCATGTTTCTTTTGTCAACATATATTCCTCATGAATAATTTTTGGTATATATTCAAGAGAGACAGAGACAACAAGCTAGACTTTATTGCCTTATGGAAAAGATGTAAATACCCATGGCAGACCTGGAGGGGAAAAGCACTAATAGGTTCTTTGAAGAAGAGGTGAGTCCTACCAAATTGTGCAGAGACTTGTGTATCGTTTTAGTAAATTGGGAAAACCTAAAACATGTTTTAGTAAATTGAGAAAATTTATAAGCATTTTTCAATGGTCTCATATTAACAATCACTAAGTATGTAAGTTTATAATTCATTTTATCATATCAAAATTTTATATACTAGATTAAAAATATATATTAAAAAATAATATATATATAAAATCAATGGACATATTTAATAATAATTTTTTTGACTTACTACATATAGTAAACATATATATAAATGAGAGGAATTCTACTTTAATGAAAATGCAACAATATCATGTTAAAATTAGATATCAAATTCAAATCCCCACAAAATTTATTTATTTATTTTTTGTGATGTATGAAAGGATATGTAAAATGTAGAGAACCTAAGGGGCAAGTAGAGAACTGAGGGGCTTGTTTGATATGTATAGACAAACTATGGGACTTTCATCATCTCAATATTTCAATTATTATTTTGATTGTATATTACCAACTTAACACAAACACACTAAACAACTTAAATCTAATACAATAATTATTATTTCAAAACAAAGTACAACTTTTTCAAGTTAACAATTCTATCGGCCTCTCCTTGCACCTTTTGGGGCAATTGCTAGTTTATGTTATATTGACTGAGGGTTCAACCATATGTTATTATGCACTATTTTTATGTTTGCGGTAGTCTAACAAGATTGTATTTTTGTTGGGAAAGTTATAGAAATTTTGGTTATATTTTGGGAAAATTTGGTAAGGATATTTGTAAATCTAAATTACAATTGTTAAACTTCAAATTTAGATGTTTTAGACAATTTTTTATAGTGCTGAATCTATTTTTACCATCAAAAACATATTCAAAAATTATTTTTATAAAAAATTAAAAATATAATTCAAACCCTGTTTCTAAAAAAATTAATTTTTTTTTGCCCCAAATTCCAGTCGCCCTTCCGACTCGTTTATATGAGTTCAGATGGCGGTGGAATTGAATTGTCATTCTCGGTGTCATTGCATACGGTGGAATGCAGTCATATTTCCACGGTTCATTTGGACGACGGCCACGTTAATTCAGCGGGTGTTTGTTATGATAATTAGTGCAAACAAATCGACCAAGGTGCCACGATTCTGTAAATTAATTGAGCCGCGTCATTTGATTGGGATGCACGGATGATTTCTTTACTATCAGTGATCCATACATGTCAGTCTTGAAAGAGTCAAGAGAAGGTTCCAACGCATGAAACAAAGTGCCGTGATTTAGCCAGTTCCAAAGCCACAGAATTGTAAATGATGCTACAAACCTTTACATCAGTACACCAGTGCGACGGGAGGTTACAACAGTCGTGCCACCTTTTCATTTCATTGGAGCGCAATCCAACACCACAGTTTGTACCATGTCAAAATTCGTAGTTGTTTATAATGCGATTTTTTGAAATCTTTTCCGGTGGGTTTTTTCAGTTAAAATCCGGCAGTAATTTATTGGAATAACAAGTTTGATAGCTAGTTTCTGCACAATGAAAGTGTCCCAGGGGTTTTTCATGGTGCTGAATCCAAATATACCGTTAAAAAACCATTTTAACTGCAACAAATTAACATTTAATCTCAATTTCTTCCGCCGGATTCCGTCACCAAAATCTCCAAAAAATCGCATTATAGACAACTCCGTCAAAATTCTATTCACCTGCAAGCCCAATGAAATATATGTTGTATAATTATTGACCTACGTAACAAAGGTTTATCCCTACTTCATTAAATATGTATTTCCAAAGCTTATACAAGGGACTTTGCCATCCAGCCAAGCATGATGGTGAGTCAAAGTTTGTATGAAACCATAGTCTTGGCCTATATGCCCACTTTTCATAGTTTGAGTGGAGAGCCCATTTTGGCATTATGTGCTCACCTTTGTAAATGTTTTGAGTGGAGAGTTTGTATGGGTGTTAGCCCACTTTTGTAATAGTGGAGAGTTTTCCTACCCTCGTTGTTATTGAGTGGAGATTGGAAAGAGTTGCACCGTTGAGGAAGAGTTTTCCCTCTTTGATGGAGATTGTAAAGTTAATTAGCCCACTCTGGTTAGTTATTTAGTGGAGAATATTTTTTCCATTTCCAAACTATAAAGGTCCGTGCCATGCCATATTTTTAAGCGTAAAAGAACTCAAAGCGAGATTGATCATCATCTTGACATTCTTCATGGAGATTTGGGAATTGCCAGAGGCTATGTAATGAGTTTTTGGCGATAACAAGAAAAGGTTTCTCTTTGTTGGAGAAGAATGATAGACGTAGTTTAATTGAAGGGACAAATTTCATTATTGACCTTGTTTACATTTTCTCTGTGTGACTATTTCTTTGACATTTTTCTATGTATTTGTTTTCAAGAATTTGATTTTCACATTTTAATTATTAATTTGCAATCATTAGTAACATCTTTACTGGGTTTTGGATCATTGGAAGTGAGCTCTTAATATCATAGACCTTAAAAAATAGATAGTTGATTTCGATGCAACAATGGATAATATATTTGTGGTTTTGCTTTGGGTTTAGCTTCTAGGTCTCCCTCTACTTTTCTGGTCTAAAGAAGTTTTTCAAGACATTGGGAATATTCTAGGTTTTTTCTATGAAGTAGACACTTCTTATTAGAGCTCAGGATATATGGTTATGGTTAGGATTCTAGTTAGACTAAATCTAGTCTTAGGTCTCCAGAACACTTCAAGTATTTAGTATAGGAAACTAATTCAAAGGGATAGCCTAGATTACGAATATATTGTATTGAAATGTGGTCATTGTCACTCATATGGACGCTTGGGAGAGGATTTCTCGTTAGGTAAGACAAACAAGAAAAAAATTGCAATGGAGGGTGGAAGTCCATAGGTCTCCCCTTCAAGACACTACCACTATTGACCAAGAAATGCATACCAAAGAGGATGCCTCCACATCATCCTCTAATGGATTGGGTCTGGTTGCTCATTCGGAGAATCAAGAGGTATTGTCATCTCCTGTCATAATGGAATTGGGTCAATCTACTCTTGTGACAATACCTCTCTCTTTCACAAGTATGATTATAGTTTACTCCCCTTGCTCTATGTCTTTAATTCTTTTGTAATTCTGTCAACAACTCTAGATCTGCTCCACTCCCTACTTCTTCTAACACAAATTTACTTGTTGTGCTCCCCTAATTCTCTATCCCTCCCTCATCCCCCGTTCTTACTTTCTTCTCTTCTCCCCCCTATGTGAATCCCTCTCCTCTCTTATTTTTTCTTTCCTTTGTCTCAAATGAACACTTCCCCACTCCTCCTTCTATTCCTCCCCCTACGGTTCATAATCTCCACTCACTAATGCACCCTTACTTGGGTTTTTCATTAGCCCCTAAAGAACCCTTTTTCCCTGAGGTTGATGGGGGACTAGGAACCTTTGAGGATTTGGGCCTCTCTGATCCTAGCAGGAGTAGAAAATATTATATCTCTATATCCATGAAGCAAGGTTCCTTTAAAACTTAACAATGAAAGAAAAATTCAAGTATTGGGGCCCTTAGAGCAACTACACCCACAAAGGTTTTAGAATGTGACTGATTTCCTTCAACCTTTGGGGTTTTGTCAGCCCCACAAAGAATTACCTCTAAAAATTATTGATCTCCATTCTCCACATATCATTTTTATACAAGAAACTATGATCAAAGTGACAAAGATTATTACCATCTTATCCACACTTTTTCCTACTTGGTATTTTCACTAATTAGATGCTTTAGGGTAATCATACGGCTTTATTATAGGTTAGAAGGAATATATTTTTTGTTATGAAACCATCTCACAAAAAGATAGAAAAGATAGATCGACGCCTTAGAATTCATCCTCTTCGAGGGGGCAACCTCTTTTACATTACACAAATGAACAATTCTTGGATGATTCAAATGACAAACCTCCTTTCTATATATAGGAGTCTAAGGGGTCACAATATAACCAAGCTGACCTAACAATAATAATATAAAGGCACAAAAATAACAATAGAGGGATTCTATGGGGCATAATAATAACAATATGGGGACAATAGGGGCACAACAATAACAAAAAGGGATACAACGACAATAGTAATGGCGGAATCACTAGTATTATAGGGACCTAACATGCCCCTGTCCTTCAAAAAGTTGTTGCCTCAATGCTTGAGTAGTTATGGATTCTTCTGTATAAAAGTTATTAACATTTGGTATTGAAGCTTTGAATTCTAGGTTTTCGCTGCTCTAAACAGGTCATCGTGGAATTTTTGCTATAACTTTTTTCTGTGACGTTTTAGAAGCTAAAAAAAAAAACCCATTTGAGACTAAATCGCGTTGAAACTTGGGTTTGAATTTCAGATTTTGTCTCGCTATATTTTCGGAGATATGATCTGAGGAAGTTAGGGTTTTTGCAAACCCCAGAATTACATTCCAAATAGGTCACCTTGGGAAATTGTCATAATGTTCGCTCTAAGCATTAGATTGAATTGTCGTAAGAAGTTACATAAAGAGGATAGACTGCAGTTTTTTTGGGTATCATTTTCAGAACCTAAGGTTAAAACAGTGAACCGCGGCACATCATACAAGTTTGCTCTGATACCAAATGTTAATAGATTTTAATTTTCAAGAACTTTTCATGAAATTCTCCTTAGAAGGAAAGGAAGTTGAATTAAGGGGAATCGCAGGGAAACCGGGAAAGATAATCAGCTCTGATACGGAATGTTATCAAACCAGCTCACAAAAAGATAGAAAAGATAGATCAACACCTTAGAATTCAGCCTCTTCGAGGGGGCAACCTCCTTTACATTACACAAATGAACAATTCTTGGATGATTCAAATGACAAAATCTCCTTTCTATTATATAATAGGAGTCTAAGGGTCACAATATAACCAAGCCGACCTAACAATAATAATATAAAGGCACAAAAATAACAATAGAGGGATTCTATGGGGCACAATAATAACAATATGGGGACAATAGGGGCACAACAATAACAATAAGGGATACAATGACAATAGTAATGGGGGAATCACTAGTATTATAGGGACCTAACATTTCTAATTTCACATATGTCTAGTCCTCCTAGTCTTGTTTGGCCACTTCCTTCATCTCCAAGGGTGTTGTTATATCCTTCATAGGCCTAAATATATATGGTCCTTATTCTAACAGGAAAAGTTTTGGGTAGAGAACTTTTAATCTCCCATGTTTCTCATATGGACACCTCATTATCTGAGGAGATTTAAATCTCATAGTTGAACTCTCTGAAATGCGTGGCCCTACAACACATATAGACCCTTTGAAAGCTTTCTTTGTTGCCAATATTAACTCTTTAGGTCTAGTTAATGTTCTTCCACAAAATATCCTACCCACATGGATAATCAATAGAACATGGGACACACACGTCGCTAAAAGCTTGGATCATTTCCATGTTCTTGAGGACTTTTTGGAAAATAATCTTCTGATTTGGCAATGGGTATCCTTAGGGGGTGATTCTGATCACTAGCCTATACTTTTGGATATCAACTCTACAACTCCAAATCCTATGGGCCAATTTAAATTAAATCCACATTGGCTAGAACATCCATATCTTAAGGAAAAATTAAAGGAGTTTAAGAGTCCATGCAACCCCTCCCTTAGAGAATCTTTGCTAATACAATTTCAAAGAAACTTGAAAAAAATAAAAGGAGACTATTTCCCTATCGGCTCAAGAAAAGAAGATTGAAGATGAAAGGATCTTATTTGACACTAAATCAAAGCTTCAAGGTACCCTAGAATCTACATATCACTCATCCCTCTTTGACGATTATAAGTTGACCCTTAAATCACTAGAGGAAGAAAGAAGGAACCTACTTCTAGAAAAGGAAAGAGAATGGTGACTAGAAAGTAGGGCCCTTTGGTTGCAGGTGGTTGATGAGAACACCAAATAATTTCATAGAATTTCTAACCATAGGAAAGTCATCAACACTATCCAAAAATTTCCAAATCTGATCATTCCAGCACAGCCACCTTCTTAGCCATTGCTTAGGAAGGTTGTAACTATTTCAAGTCCATGTTAAAAAATGTCTCTTGAGAAAACATTGAAAAAATTGTTCAAATTAAAAATATTTTTCTGAGATTTATTGATGAGGAAAATAATGATGGTCTAATGGAACAAGTTATAAAGGTTGAACTTGAACCAATCCTACATAGTTTTCAAAAGGAAAAAATATCTAGTCCCGATGGTTTACCTATTGAGTTCTATCTTGAATGTTATGATTCCATTGGAGAGGACTTGTTGGGAGTGGTTCAATACTTCAGAATAAATGGTTGAATCTTAGCCCCCTTCAATACAACTTTCATTTCCGTAATTCCGAAATTGCACAAGCCTACTACTTTTGATCAATTTAGTCCCATTGCGCTCTATAACACTATCTATAGGATTATCTCAAGAACCATTGCTCTTTGATTAAAGCTCATTCTCTTAGATAACTATCTTTTGAACAATTTGGTTTCCTAGAAGATTGACAAATTCATGAATCCATCAATATGGCCCAAGAAGGACTGTACTCTAAAAAAAAATTCCATCATTTACAAGCTGGACCTTTCAAATGCTTTTAACAGAGTTGATTGGATCTATCTCAAACTTATTCTCCTTCACCTGGGTTTCTACCCCCCTTTTGTGGATTAGATCTATAGATGCATTAATACCTCATCTATGACCCTTCTGATTAATGTTTTTGCCTCCCACTTTTTCAATCCTCATAGAGGGCTTAGACAAGGATACCCCCTCTCTCGGCTTCTCTTATTATTGGTCACATAAGGTCTTAGTAGGGATATCCTATATGAAGAAAGAAAAAGTCATATCTCAAGAATCAAGATCGCCTAGGTTTTCTCACTTACATATCCCTCTTTTGTTGATGATATCCTCATTTTCCTTAGCAATGATATTTTTCATCTCCAAAATATAAAAAAAAAACTTGGACCTCTTCTCCATGGCTACAACTATGCAAATTAATCAGGAGAAATCTTCCATTACGGATATGCTTTAGAGGGGAAGACATTGAGAATATGCATAGAATATTTTCAAAGGAGCTAATTACCCAAGGAATCCCACTAAAATATTTGGGTTTCTTTCTAAAACCCAAAAACTACACCAAGGAGGATTAGACTTGGCTCTTAACAAAGATTGAACTCATATCAAAGATTGGTGCAATAAGTGGCTTTCAAGGGCAGGAAGATTGGTCCTTTTTTAGGTTTCTATTGAGGAAACACTTGTTTATTGGGTATCCGTATCTTTACTTCCTCTAGGTATTCCACACAAGATAAATAAACCATTTTTTATTATTTCTTTAGGATGGGAAACGAGAGAAAATGCCTTGCCTTGACTGTGTGGTCTATTATTCTATAAGCCTTGGAGTGATGGGATCTACAAAAAATTCTTTATTTTTCATAGTCCTTGCTACAAAAGGTGTTTGGAAATTGATAAAATGATCTAGCCTTTAGTCGTATGTATTTTCCTTCCTCTACTCTAGATTAGATTTGAGCCCCTAGGAAATATGCTAAAAATGGATCCATGATATGGAAATAAATAATAAAAGCCTTAAATATTATTGGGAATGACCTCAAATGGAACAAGACTTCCCCATAGAAAATATCCCTGGATCAATAGTCAAAACTCAAATCTTCTCTCGACCTCACTTGTTTAAAGACTAAATGAACAAGGTTATCTTTATCTACGTCAAGTATCTAACAAAATTGGTCTAGAAGGTCCTTAAACTTGGAGCATTTCCCTAGAATTATTAAACTTGGAAGGTGACATGGCTCTATAATAGTTGGCTTATATAACTCTATTCAAAAATCCCTGGTATCTCTATATATCTCTAAAGATTTGCTCACCTAGTCATTAACTCCCTTTGGAGAATACACTCAAAATTTTAGTTATCTCTCTTTGGTGCATACCCTATATGATCAACATCCTCTATGGTGGGGGGAAAAGGCTCTGGAAATTTCATTTCCCCCCCAAAGACAAAACTTTTCATGTGGTTTCTACTAAATAAAAAAGCCCCCACCTGGAACATTCTCCAAAAAATATCTTTCTATGGTCCACACAAATGTCCTCTTTGCCTTTAGGAATCTGACACACTATCTCACCTTTTTATTCATTGATCCTTTACAAAGGAAATTTAGGAGGAAATTCAAGGAAGAGAAGGGAATGAATACATATCGCATGGAGATAACATTGACAACTGCCTCAAGTTCTACCTCACAACAACCTAAAGCACATCATAGAGCATTGCTTTTGATTGTAAATTGGGGCATATGGCTAGAGAGAAATCATGCAATCTTTGATAACCAAGGATAATCATATATTCAAGTAGTCATCCACAATATTTCTCTTCAAGAAGCCATTTCTTCACATTCAAAACCTCACATTCCACAAAATCCATCACAAGTGGTCATTCAAAAGGAATTAATAATTACAGGAATCATAATTAATTAGAGAAACAAGTGGTAATTGTTTTGCCAAAATCCATGCTCATAATTAATTAGAGAAACAATTAATTCTACAACAACAAATTTTGGATAGATTACATTGAAAATTACAAGTAGTTTTTTGAACAAAAATGTAGATCATATGATATTGAACAACATAGTTTTTTGGGGCCTAGGGCTAGTCGAATACTTCAACATATACACATGTATTTTTCTTTTGACTATAAACAAAAATACTTGCTTATTTTATCCTTTAAAAAATATATATATAATAACAAACAAAATATTCTTTGCCCAAAACCTTAGAAATGGATATCCTTTCCCCCCCCAAAAAATGAAACTTATACAAATTTGAAATGATGTTAGGGGCCCCAAGAAATTATTTTGTATGTGAAAAATTATAGAATGATAACCATACCTTTTTTAATTAAATAAAACAAAATATCCCTCTTGTAATAGTACACTACAATTTCTCCATTCAAGTAGGTTCCAAATCCTTTGTTGATGTTGTTTACCTCCCAAAAAAAATGTTTGTTATCGAATTGAACTGAATAAGAGTCAAATTAAAGAGGGAAATTCTGAATGATAACTAAACATAATTAAAGTTGAATCAAATAAGGTCTACAAGCTCACATTCCAAGAAGGAAATATGCCACAAGGCATTGTGTAGTTGATTTGATCCCAATAGAGGTTGTGATGTGAAGTGGAAGTTGGAAAGTCAGTTCTTTCCCTTCCTTGCTTATGTGTTAGGGTCTCTTTTCACCCTAACAAAATATAGAATAGATCTACACTAGTAATATCTCTTCCTACCCTTTCATACCATGGCATTGGAAGCTAGAAAATAGAGCTACATTAAGTTGTACCCTAACTACAACGAGAACTACTAAAGAGAGCACACAAAGAATGCATTTGTGTGTTAGAATATCCTTCTTGATGGCTATGAAAAGCCTTGAAGTAGAAACAATACTATAATCTCACAATTATGGGGCCAACATCATGACCACACACCCACCCCCCTCCCCCCCCCCCCCCGCCAAAAAAAAAAAAAAATAGATTAACAACCAAAAACATATACCTACAAACAATGGCTTTAGATCTTGCTTAGATTTTTAAGATTTGATCTTTATCTTGAAGATTATATAGTGTACACATATTTCTTAGAAAAAATGAGAAGGGGTTTGCAGACATAATTTTAATTCCGTGAAAATATTTAAATTTTAATTCCGTGAAAATATTTAAAACAATATCCTTGGAACTAAAGAACTATCCAAAGACTTAGAACCTTCCACGGAAAGAAAACAAAAAAGTAATCTATTGGATTTATCTAGAAGGAAATATAAAAGATACGTGTGTGTGTGTGTGTGTGTGTGTGTGTGTGTGCACGCGTGTGTGCGTGTGAAAAATGGATCCATCGTATGGAAATAAATAATAATATCCTTCAATATTATTTGGAATGGCCTCAGATGGAACACAACTTATCCTTGGAAAGGATCCCTAGATCAACAGTCAAAACTCACATCTTCTCTCGACCTCGCTTGTTTAAAGACTAAATGAACAAGGTTATTTTTATGATTCTTATTTTTAAAGACTAGACTCATTTACAAGAACTCATTCACTTGTTTACATGAACTCATTTTGTTCTTATGACATAGGAATCCAACATAATTAGTTTAGAAGGTCCTGAAACTTGGAGCACCCCCCTAGAATTATTAAAATTGGAAGGTGAGATGGCTCTAGAATAGTTGGCTTATATATATCTCTTCAAAAATCCTTAGTCTCTCTATCTATCTCTAAATATTTTCTCACCTGGTCATTAAGACCCTTTGGAGAATACACTGCAAAATTTAGTTAACTCTTTAGCGCATTCCCTAGATGATCAACATCCTCTCTGGTGGGGGGGGAAAGACCTTATAAATTTCATTTCCCCCCAAAGAAAAGTTTTTTTATGTGGATTCTGCTAAAGAAAAAAACCCCACCTAGAACATTCTCCAAAAAAAATCTTTCTATGCTCCACAGAAATGTGCTCTTTGCCTTGAGGAATCTGACACAATATCTCACCTTTTTATTCACTGATCCTTTACAAAAGAAATTTAGTAGGAAATTTAAGGGAGAGAAGGAAATGCATGCATATGGCATGGAGATAGCAATGAAAACTACTTGAAGTCCTTCCTCATAACATAGCCTAAAGCACGTCATAGAGCATTGCTTTTGATTGTAAACTGGCGCATATGGTTGGAGAGAAATCATGCAATCTGTGATAGCCAAGGATAATCATATATTCAAGTATCCATCCACGATATTTCTCTTCAACAAGCCATTCCTTCCCATTCCAAACCTCACATTCCACAAAATCCATCACAAGTGGTCATTCAAAAGGATCTCCCTTGGTTTTTTTTGATGGAGCATCCCACCAAAATCCATCTATGTGGGGTATAGGGGGTATCATTTATATGTCAAAAGCTCACTATTTCTTCTTCTCATGCAATATCGGCCTTGCAACAAACCATTCTAATTTATTTGTTTTGAAGCTTATTCTTCAACTTGATAAAATCTTATGTATTCCCACTTTGCATATTTACAGTGAATCGAAGATATTGGTTGACTAGATGAATGGTGTAGCTAGAATGAGGAATCACTCTCCTCCCAATCAAATTAGCAAGGTTCAATCACATTACTCTTACCTCAACTGGTCCAAAAACCCAGACAAAGATACTCTTTCAAAAATAGGACTGGAAATGGACAAAGGAGTTTAAAATTTTATAAAAGACCAAAAATCCTATCGACGCTCATTTTGATTAATGCAATAGGGACTTATTTATAAATAGCAAAATGATGAAGTTTGAAGACACTTCATAACCTTATTAGTTTCTCTCTTCTCTTATTATGAGCTTGGATTCTAGCATAACAATTCAAAATGACTTATTGGAACTCATTTTGGGACTTACAAGAATCATATTTGACTAGAGAAGCAACTAGTTCTACAACAACAAATTTTGGATAGACTACATTGAAAATTATAAGTAGTTTTTTAAACAAAAATGTAAGTCATATGATTTTGAACAACAAAGTTTTTCTGGACCTGAGGCTAATGGAATGCTTTGGCATATACACATATATTTTTATTTTGACCATAAACAAAAACATTTTCTTATTTTTTCCCTTAAAAATATAATAGAAAACAAAATATTATTTACCCAAAAACCTTAAAAACAAATATCCTTTCCCCTAGAAATTGAAAATTTATATAAATTTGAAATAATGTTAAGGGTCTCACAAAAATATTTTGTATGTAAACAATTATAGAATGATTACCCTATTTTGTTAAGTAAATAAAACAAAATATCTTTTTCCAATATTACACTACATTTCCTCCATTCAAGTAGGTTCCACATCCTTTGTTGATGTTTTTTTCCTCCCAAAAGAAAGGTTTGTTTCCAAATTGAACCGAATAAGAGTCAAACTAAAGAAGAAAATTTTGAATGAGAACTAACATAATTAGACTTGAACCAAATAAGGCCTACAAGCCCACACTACAAGCCCACACTCCAGGAAGGAAATATGCCATAAGGGATCGTGTAGTTCATTTGATCTTAATAGAGGTTCTGATGTGAAGTGGAAGTTGGAAGGTTAGTTTTTGGTCTTCCTTGCTTGCGTTAGGTCTTTGCACCCTAATAAAATATATAATATATCTACACTAGTAGGATCTCTTCCTACCCTTCTATACCATGGCAATGGAAGCTAGAAAATAGAGTTACATCAAGTTGTACCCTATTGAAGATAGCACACAAAGCATGAATTTGTGTGTTAAGAGTATCCTTCTTAATGGCTATGAAAAGCTCAAGAGTAGCGACAATACAATCACCTAACTATTATGGGACCAGACTCAAAATCATCATAAACTGGATATGAATTAAACATGCAAATGGGAATTGAGAAATGAATCTGAATCGAGAAGATGACAAGCTATTTATGGAAAATCTAACAAAATCAGGTTTCTCGTCAGATCAACTTGTCCTGACGATGAATCACACTAGTTGGTTTGAAATGCGTCGACAAATATCTCTTTATATGTGATTTACGCCGAAATTCTTCTTATAACTATGATGAATCACAGAAACTTCAATTCTACAAAATCAACTCAATTTATAAATGAAATATATATTAAAACGCCGCTATTATTATTTTAAATTAAGATTTAATAGTCTACATAAATTTCAGAAACATACTGCCTGAGATATAATAGAAGTAACCGATTGCACGACAGGTGGATCACCGAAACAGCTCCAAAAAAGACTTCAGACTAGAATCCAACATTCTGATTAGCGGCACCTGCAGAAACAACAATATTACAGAGCTGCATAACGTATATCGTAGGAAGGAAGAACTAGTGACGTCACTACTGCTTCGACATACACCAAAGGTAAGCTTTGTCTGCTCAGCCTGCAAACTATTTAGAGCCAAACGCAATTCACATAATCAGTTGCTTCCAAATATTATCTCTCAGACCCAAATTTCACTGATTAAGCTACTCCCCAAATTTACAATTTAATCCACAGTCGGGTTCCAAATTTAACGAATATCGATCCCATCATCTATTCCCGCAGCCGCTTCCGCCGCCGCCGCCGCCACCGCCACTGTTTGCTGCTGCGATGAAACTTTCTCCAACACACCCTTTATGCTGATGTCGAACGCGTCTTCTACCGGCTCCGCCGCATATGACACGTCGGAGCTCGACCTCATCATGTAAATGACACGTGGAATCAAATTTAATACGTTTTGCTGCATCTCCCTCACCCGCTCGGAACTCAAACCACTCAGCACCCGCTCCACCAGGGACTCGTCGGCGACCACGTCCTCCTGCGGAATGAATACAGAATACCCCCCACCGTCGACCTCGCCACCTGGCGGTAGATGCCACGTGTACTGTGTATATGCCGAGTCATTGTTGAAGAACACCGGAATGCAACCGGCTATGATGGTATCGAATGTCGATCGGCGCGTCGGTGTGTCACCGGGGGGCTGCAAGCAGAAGACGGATTCCATGAACGCCTGCATCAGTGGCTCGGCCTCGTGCTTGCAACGCGCCGCGCGGCAGTCCAGCAGGCGGCAACTGCCCAGCGATCGGGCGCAGAGACGCATGAGCAAGTTGCGGAACCCGCCGTCATTTTTATAGGGCCGCACCGAGCCGGCGAAGCAGAAAAGCCGAGTCCGCCACGAGCCCTTCACGCGGTTCGTCCACTGCTCGATTTCCCACTTTGACGACGGGTGAAACGAAGTCGGGTAAGGCACGGCCTGCTCGTTGGGCATCCACGAGCGCCGTTCGATGGTGAACACGGTCATATTGGTAACCCCAGGGAGCTCCAGCATGCCGGTACCCCAGCCAGTACCCCAGCCCCTGTAAATCCCGAAGTCCCAGGCCGTGCGGCCCATCACAATGAAATGATCTCTTCCTCCCCTCCGCTTCCACTCGTCTCTGTTTGTCACCCACGTCATCAGCTCCTCCCCGTGCGGGGACCTGAACACTCTGTCCTGCCATGGGTACAGATATCTCAGAGCGTCAAGCCCAGAATAGTAGGGCACAAACACGGCGTCGGCCTGGTTGGCGTCGGGCGTCAGGCAGCGGTATCGTTTCATCCTCTCGTGAAATATGATCTCCAGCATGTATGTATCCGTGTCGAACCAGCCGTCGCCCAGGGAACTCTTGTACGGCTGCCCCAAGCCGTCGTTTTCCGCGAGCGGGCAAATGTTGATCCATTTAGCGAGACCGTATTCGCACCGTTTCAAGATCTCTGCGTTAAATTCCTCGGGCAGGTCGTACATGAAAATCCTCCGACCTCTGCAACTATCGTCGCCAAAGAGGCCCGTATTATCATTTCCGGCTACTGCCCATACGAGCGTGAGTAACAGGAATGAGAAGAGCGGGTAATTTATTTTCTTCATCGGCACTGGGGATGAATTTGAAAGAAATGTGGAGAATTGCAGGTAATTTATTTTATTTTCTTCGAGGAATGCAGAGTGCAGGGAATGAAAAGTGTGTAGAATTATAAATACGGCGGTGGTGGGACTGGGACACGAGGATCCGGCATGGAGATTTCCAATATTGTTCGAAAGTGGCTTCGTATGAAAAGGTGAAGGGCGGCGTTATAGGAAGAATCTGAGGGTTCCGTTACGGTTTGATGCCACGATGGTTACAGTTACGTCGTCTTGATTTGTTTCGTGCTGTGTTTTTTGTTTCTTTTTTTTTTCGGGTGCAGTGCATGAAAACTCTGTTTGGTTAATGGGAGATGCCGTTTGGATAATTGACAGAATTTCGGGGACACGGCTACGCTTCCGGGCCAGGTGTTCCAGTGTTCACCGATTTCCTTTAATGGTGATTTGGGTTTAGGGGGTGTGGGATTGGGGTCGTCTGTTATGATTTTTTTTACGTGTCACGCCTTCATTCAAGTTGTACTTTTTAAAGAATGTTAAGTCGTCGACCGCTTTGATTTCGGCTGGTTGACTTTATTTAGTTTAATGATATTGTGGGATGTCTCACGTGTCACGAATCACAGGTCATCGATTGTTAATTTAGCTCGCTGTAGTTTCGCTGATCTTCTTTTAGAATTTATGATAATAATGATAATTTTTACTTATTTATTTTTACGTGTTTTAATAAAATTATTTCTATAATATAACCATATTAAAATAGTTAGGTTGACTTTTATTAATCATCAGTTTTTAGATTTTGTTTCTAATAATAAAATAAAATTATCGGATAATAAAATAAAATTACTTTTAAATTATTAGGATATTAAAATAGTTAAATAAACAAAATCTAAATAATAAATAAAATTATTTTGGATAATAAATAAAATTATTTTTATAATTATTAGGATATTAAAATAGTTAATAAAAATTATTTTATAATTATTAGGGTATTAAAATTAGTTGGGTTGACTTTTATTAATCATCATTTTCTGGATTTTTCTTTTAAATGATTAATATAGGTATAGAAAATAAATATTAGTTTTATTAATTAAATATTGAAGACTTTTTTAAGGATATTAATAGTTTTTATTAAATATATAATTAGTAATAATATTTTAACTTTTATTTTTGAACAATTGTGTATCTCTACAATGTATATCGACTTGTATAGATCACAACATTCATTATAGTCTTGATGATGAATCATACTTAGTAGTTTGAAACGTCTAGATCCAAACATATGAAATTGAAGTGTGGTTTGAAATGGATAGACTCAAAAATTTGAACTGTGATTTACTGACAAAACTATCTTGAAGAAGCACTATGTATCACAAAAATTTGAGAAAAAAATTACATTTTCAAATTATAATTTATTTTATTAGCATTAGATTTTTTATAATAATAGTTGTTTTTAATAATAAACATAATAAACATAAATTTAATTTTAAATTATAATTTTATTTAGTCGAATTGCTAAAAATCAAAAATTCTATTTATCTATAAAATAAAATATATTATATATATATATATATAATATAATATATATAATATATATATATATATATATATATATAATATATAATATATATATATATCTATATATTAAACTCCATAGTATAAGTATATACAAAGCTCTCATTAAGAGGAAGAAGAGGTCATATATTAATAAGAGACAAGAGCATCTTCTCCACCTTTCTAAAGACGCGCTCATAAAGTTTTTGCAGAATGTGTTTGTTTGTAAAGCTAAAGATAACCATTCTATCCCCTTAGAAAATTGGGATAACTATCTTAAGAAGTATGACTCGCTGGATACCATGGGCACCATCTTAAACATTCCTATTAAGGATGATATTTTTTCTCTGGAAGATGTTGAGTTTGGGATTAATAAGCTCGCTCATGGGAAAGCCAAAGATATTGAAGGTTATGAGGCTGAGGTCTTTAAAATGGGAAAATCTATCCTCATTCCTCATCTCCAAAAGATTCTCAATTTGGTTATAAAGCATGGCGTCCTAAGCTTTTGATGCAAAGCCTTGTTGTATCTATCTTCAAAAATGGGGACAAAAGTGTTCCCTCTAATTACAGAACCATTATGATTAGCCACATTCTGGCCAAGCTTTATGGGTTCATTCTAGAAAAAAAGCTTAGCCTTTAGCTTTAAAACCAAGGTAAAAGAGCTAAAGGGCAAGTTGGTTTTAAGAGACATCACTTGACCATCGACCACCTTGCCACTCTTAGGATCATTACGGAGGAATGTCACAATAGTAAAATCCATCTCTTCTGTTGTTTAGTGGACTTTAGAAAATCTTTCAACATTGTCCCTCGAGATAAGCTATGGGAGAGGTTGGAAGAGATCATGGTTCCTCCTAAACTGAGGATTGTTGTGATCTGCCTCTACGAGACTGTCATTTCCAATCTTAATATCAATGATGGGTGGTCTAAGGACATTAAATTTAATGTCAAGGTTAAGCAAGGTTGTCCCCTTTCCCCTACCCTTTTTGGTATTTTCATTGATAAGCGAGAGGAGTGTCTAGAAACTATGGGTTGCAAAGGCACCAAGCTCGCTGGTATTATCATTACTCTTCTCCTTTATGCTAATGATATTGTTCTTCTCGCAAAGAGCCACGATGACCTAGACAAGCAGCTTAAGACTCTTCAAGTCTGCTGCTCCAAGATGGGTACGATAGTTAAAACAGACAAGACTAAAGTCATGATCATTAAATCCAAAAAGATCACCCATGGAAGTTTCGTCTATGATAACCGTTGTCTTGAGCACGTTTCTTCTTATAAATATTTGGGTATTGACTTTCTTCATCAGCTCAAATCAAATTATAACATTGAGAAAATAATTATTGGGGGTTGGAAAGCTTATTATGAGCTTGAAAATAATTGTAAGTCAGCCAATCTTCACATTTGGAGTAAAAAAAGGTTCCTCTTTGAGACACTCGTCGTCCCTATTATCTTATATATATCTGAAGTTTGTAGGTGCAATATATCTAGGGAGTCATGGAGAAAGATTGAGATGATCCAAAGAAATTTATAACCTATAACCTCAAGATCAAGGGAAATACTCCCTATCCTATCCTCTTGATCGAAGTTGGCTTGTCCCCCATTGAAAGTATGACTATGTTTAGATATCTGATGTATAAGAAGAAGCTTAACAATATGGAACCAAAGAGGATCC
>APFE030017218.1:43701-122979 GCA_000404065.3 Pinus taeda
TTTCATTTATATTTGAAAAATTATATATAGTAAATGCTGAGCAGCATATGCAGTGAGTCTTGTATCTTTTTCTATGAAGGTATGTACAGTCATGTCTCAAAAAGTTCTGTTGTTGTTCTCGTTACCACGCAGGGTAATAAGATAAGTGCCATATATGAAATAATTACAATGTTGTTCACCACGCAGGACGAGTGCAATAAAAGTTGTGAATCATGCATAGATATATACAATAGTAGATAATAAACTGTTCCAAAATATGTGTCCAAAAAAGTATTCAAAAATTTAAGTAACTAGGGCCTATTTGCTCTATGATATTCTTGATCTATGTACGACCAATGGTAATATTGGTACTGCTCAGCTTCAACCTGTTCCTGTATCAGCCACTGTCCTCTGGGTAATATCGCGGCCTCCTTGGAAAGTCGGTCAGCGCCTTGGTTGTATTCCCTGTAAATATGATGACATGTGATTATGTTAAATTGTGATTTGAACAGTATCACTTCATCCAAAATATGTCTAAGTGTGTGTGCATGGCATGTAGAGACATTGTTGAACCAATTTATAATGATTTTTGAATCACCAAAAATCTGTAGATTGATACATTCATGTCCCAGTGAAAAATGCAATAGATGACAAAGAGTGATGAGTTCAACGTAATTATTAGTGCCACCTCCAAGTCCCATTTTTACACTATAATAATGATGTTCATTTATATGCAAAATGAACCACCCCCCACAACCCTACTGCTGTGCAGCCCCGTCAAAAAAGGCCCAACGAGTGGACTTGTCAATTAGGGCAGGTACAATAGAGCAGCGCAATGCAAAGGGTTTGTTTTCAGGTACTTTGTGGTAGGCCAAGAGAATATTGGCCACCATTACAACCCCATTCACATTCCCTTCATTGAAAATGATTCTATTCCTTGTTAGCCATATGGTCCAACAATAAATTAAAGGAAGGTTTATCAATTTAGATCCTCAATATGCTATACTCCAGTCGAGCCATGCATTTGTAATGCAGTCTGCTTGTCATCTACCAGCTTGTAAAGGAGTTGCAATTGTTTCCCAGAGATATTTTGAGAATTCACGATTTAGGAAAAGATGATCGGTAGATTTGGAGTCCTTTTTGCATAATACACACCAGCTAGGGCCATGAAAGGATTGCCGAGCTAATTGATCTCCCGTAGGGACTTTGTAGCTGAGCACGTACCAGAAGAAGAGTCTGGTCCGCGGAGGAGCACCTAACTTCTAGATTAAACGCCACCAATCTTGAGGATTCTCAGGTTGCCTGTGAGTACTGATTGTGAGGTATCCTGCTTTAGGCATATATAATCCATTATCTGCCATACTCCATCTGAGTTCATCTGATTCTTCCAAAATTCTGATATGGGATTCAGTCAAAGCATCAATGTAATCATGCCAGTCTCGGTGCCATTGAGGTGGTAGATGAAGTGCATCAGCAGATTTCCATCCTTAGGAGAGAATTGTAGTATTCTCCTGGTCAGCAATGTGTGTTATGACAAATATACCCCTATGGTTCAACAGATGTACAAGCTCTCTTGCAAGACGGTATCTAGCCCGTCCTCCTACCCAGGGGTTTATACCAATACGGACTCTTGTGCCATCAATGATTCTCCAAACCAGATGGTTTCGAATGATCGGAAGGGAATGTATCAAAACTTTCCATACCAAGAAGATGCCTGGCTTATTCCAATCAGGTAAGCGCATCCAATCCATAATTTGCATGGGCCAGATATATTTGTTATATGAGACTTTGGTCCAGAGATTTTGACCTGTAAGGAGAGTCCATCCCGTTTTAGCAGCTAGTGCCTAAGCAAAAACCTTGAGATCTTTTAGTCCCCAACCACCCCACTTTTTAGGTAGTGAAATCTTTTTCCAGCTTACCCAAGCGAGGATTTTTTTGTCTTGATGCTCATTCCAGAGGTATCTGCTGCAAATTTGTTGAAGATGAGCCAGTATGTTCCTTGAGATCCATGCAAGGGACATCCAAAATACTGGTGTGGCCTCTAGGACAGATTTGATGAGGACCAATCTGCCAGCTCTTGATAAGAACCGATGACTCTAGTGAGATAACCGCTTTTCCAGCTTAGTGACCAGCCAGATCCAATCACCAATTTTCTGGCTCAAGGGTTTAATCCAGAAACCCATGTATTTGAACCCTTGGTCGAGAGGAATGATGATAGAAGGGAAATGGTTTTGGGTGCATCGAGACTCTTGAATGGTAGTGGAGACAAGGGTGATGGTGGATTTTTCTTGATTAACAAGCATTCCTGTAGCCTTAAAAAAAAAAGCAAGAGCCCTGGCAATTTTTTAATTTGACTTTATAAAGTAAAAATATATATAAAATCATAAAAATATTAATAACATTTTTTATATTTAAAAAAATATAACAATACAAAAAGTTATTTTTCACATTTCCTAATTTTTTTAATATTATGATTAAAATTTTAAAAATCATTATATGAGGTGAAATGGATAGATAACATTTCCTGGTCTCACTCCCTTCCCACACCTTTAGTTGCACACATTTAAACAATTGTTGTTCAATTATATACCATTGTCACACGAACTACGGTTAAGAAACAATTGAAACCAAGTAAAAATGGGCGATTTTAAGTTCAATGTCATCTCATGCATAGATTTTCTCCCGTCATAGTCACGCTTTATATTGGTTAAATATTAGGCTAGTTGCAAGTCATTTAGCATTAAAAATGTTGTGCTCATTGCTTTCACTAAATTGATTACCAAAATTGATATTCGTTATTAAGCAATAAAATATAATTATTTTTTATTTTAGTATAATTAGATTACGTAATATTTATAATTAAAATTGAATTAATGCATGATATTTTAAAATATAATAACAAATAAATATTTGAAGTTTTATTTATAATGAAAAATTAAGATATATAAACGTATAATAATTTAAATGAATTTTATAAATGGTTGAAGTAATAATTAAATTTTTTGAGAGGTATGGTTGTTATATCTTATATTCATATTAAATTTTCTCAAATCATATGATGGATTTTGTTGTAATGGTTTTGAGTAATTCTCCAAAATTAAAACATGTATATATTCTTGGTATAAAATATAAACATATATTTTTTTAGTAAAAAAGGTTTTATGTTGTAAGGTATTCAAGATTCAAAACTCATAGTCGTTAAGAAGAGATAGCAAAAAATCTAGCTATGTTAAATGTTGATGTGGCTTAAGTGAGATGCAATTCTTGAGCTATTTTTATAGCTGACATGCCCCTTGATTATGATTTAATATATCACATGTTAATATAATAAGTCATTGATACCTTAGCAAACTAAGAGAGAGAGAGAGAAAGAGCATAGTATAGATTGTTAAAACAATGAAGGAGACTAACAAGCATTGTCTTGCCACTATGGATAAGAAATATTGCACAAGGATGTGTATTTACCAACTCAATAAGAAAGGGAATTTGTAATATTATTACCCAAAATTGATCCAACACATGATATTTAAAATAAGAAATAATAATATATGTATGAGATAAAGTAAAAAAAAAAATTGAGAAATTTAAATGTTATGCATCTTTTATCTTTTATGTTTGAACTTTGTCATCACTATAATTTGATAAATAAACTTTAGTAAAATTGCAATTTGGATTGATGGACATTTACCCTCACTACCTTTATTGCAATC
This sequence comes from Pinus taeda, assembly GCA_000404065.3. Lineage (NCBI taxonomy): Eukaryota > Viridiplantae > Streptophyta > Pinopsida > Pinales > Pinaceae > Pinus > Pinus taeda. The sequence continues at coordinate 47,391 of APFE030017218.1, forward strand.
ATTACATCTAATATTTAGAATTATATTAATTTAGAATTATTTTGATTGAAGTTTAGGCCAAAAATGTGGGTTTCCTTTCTTATTATTCTAGGTGCCCAAAAAATACCAAGTTGTTAAGCATTTAAACTAATTTTAAAAAAATGAAGTAAGAAAATAATATTAAGTATATGCATATACCAACACACATGACACATTCATTCAAATGGGTTAGCTTAAGAAATTCAAACTGACTATTTCATAGTAAAGCTTTCCTTAAGATCTTTGATTCTAGTAATTGAGGTTTATGGTTGGTAGTGAAGCCATTCTTCATCATATTTCAAAGAAGAGTATAGGCTCATGAAATTTAAGTTGGAAATATATTTAATACACTAGCTTGGATCCATTTTAACAATATTTTAAATGCCATTATAAAATTTCCTTTTATTGTTTAATAAATTTAAAATTAAAATAAATATATAGCAATTTTACAATTACTTAAAAATCAATGCCAATAATTGTTTTTTTATCATATTAAACTTTAGAATATTTTAATTTTCTATATTACTAAATAAAATGTTAAAAAAAAACACCACCACTCCACTAAATTTTGAATGTGGTGTGTATGAAACTCTTTGATTGTATTACTTAGAGAAACTTTAAAGAAAATATCACTCAAAATATATTAAAAAAATTCAAGTAAACTTCCATAAATTAGAATAGAAAACTTCCATAAATTAGAATAGAGGAGAAATAGTAGAAGCTACAAAAAGTAGTGGTGTAAAGAAGCATTATTATATTATTGAGCATAATGACAAGCAAGTTTAGGAGAGAGAGAGACTATTAAATTACAAATAATAACTCTCCACATAAAAAAATGTGTGATAAACATGGAGTGCATCAATTCTCAAGTGTTATGTTGGTTAGGTCATCAATTTTCTGCCTTAGTTGACTCCAACTATTCTTGAACTATTACCTCTTTTTTGTTAGATGATTGTATACTCTTTTAATTATTGACTTCTTTTTGTTGATTGATTGTACATGTCCATTAAACTAAATTTACCATAACACCTTAGTTTCTAACATCCTCTTAAATACAACATAAATGAAAAATCAATTATGTCATGAAACCTCACCTTAATTTCATAACAACATAGAAGTAAATACGAATAAAAACAAAGTATGATAATGATTTAGAAAATACTCTCAACCATTATCACTATCAAATAACAATAATTTGACGATCAAAATAAAATATAAAATACACTTAAAACATACCTAACAAGATACTTCCATCATTTTATACACCATGGTTACAAAAACATTTTCCGCACATGATGGTGAACCTACAGATATGCAAACAAAATCAAAATAATCATTGAGGAATCCAAAATTATCCAAATAGTAATTTAAGGTAATAAGTTAATTGGACAATCGCGCAAGGCAATCTCGATCCATTAGTTCACAGGAAAAAAAATACTTTAATAAAACATTGTTTCTTCATAAACAAAATAATATTTTCATTTATTAAAACTCCATTGTTGGTCTAGACCTTTAATGCAAGTATAAATTACCTATTTACACTATCATAATCATAATAGACTCTACTAGTCTATCTACATATTTCAATCTTACAATATTCAACAACTCCATTGATCAATATAATTAAGTAAATGAATATAATGATGTGTGGTTTGGCTGCTGGGCTCGTTGGGTGCAACCTGCGAGGTCAGGGTTCAAATTTCATTGAGTATAGTGTATTGCTATGGTGTGCGGCTCAAGGAGTAGACTCCCCTTATTCGTGAGTCTCGGCTCTTGCCAAAATCAGAAGAATTTAGTATATCTGGTTTGTAGTTTGTTGGATGTACTCTTGGTGTTATAGTGGCAGTTACGAGGAATGATTCTGGGTCTCCCTTAAATTAAACATTAGATGTACTCTTAGTATTATAATGACAACTAGTATTATAATGACAACTACAAAGATTAATCCAGAGTCTCCTTTAAATTAAACTTAACAATTACCAATTCACCACTTTATATATATATATATAATTAAAACCATTAAATAAAATCAAAATTTAAATTAATTAATAAACACATCATCTCAATTTGAATTTATACTTTGAACTTCTTAACATCATCCCCTTAAACACAACGAAAGAGTCAATTTACTACTATAATAATCCACCTAAGACACATGACGAAGGCCTTCAACCCAACTCTCATAGAGCCAGATGCAAACATCAAGCAACATAACAAATAAATTCAGAGATTATAAAGATTAAAAGTCGCTTGATTAAGAATAAAAGGCTTTACTCTCATAACTTCGTATAGCACAAATCACTCGCGGAAGATAACCATTTTATCGCCTTCCGTGATGATAACATATTTGTTTTTTTCATGTATTTTCTTTTTAATCGTTAATTAGGTTCAAAGGATACTCATGTGAAATGGGATTGATTCCCAATATTACTATAATATTTAGATAGATTAACATAACTCCACATTCAATTCATAATTTAATAAAAATGTAAATCAACAATATTATTATAAAGGGTATCACAATTAAGGTTATAAGTTTCTATTAATAATTATTATTTATTTATTTATTTATTTTTATTTTTATTTTTATTTTTTCTTGGGTAAAGACTAGTCTACTTATATTAAAAAACTGTAAAAATATGTACAAGAGGTTTGAACCTCTGAGAGTGACCTGGCAACTCTCTTTCAAAATTTTAACAAAATTATCTGTTCCACTGTTTGTAAGGAACCTTATACAAATTGATGCAAACGAGAGCATACTTAAAAAGCAATAGGATGAGATTTTACAAGTCAGAAGACCTGCCAGAGTGCTTGACATAATCAGAGAAACAGAAGAAGATTTGTGGACTTGCCGTTGTCATGCTGGATTTGTCGCCAGCCGCTAAACGCCGAACCATTAGCGCTGAACAAATAGAGCCGAATCATAGAAACCAAACCAGAATAGCATGAGACCAAAATAGAGCAGGAGAACTGACCAATCAAAACAGAGCATTTTACTTGAGATTTTCTGACCCTTGCCCGGTTTCCTCGTCAAGGGGCTCCCAGGTGACCTCCACGTTGTCCTTGACATCTTCAGGCTTCATTCCCGGTGGCAGTTTGAGATACAGCAGGTTTGCAAAGGAATTATCAGGCTTCTTGTTCATGGTTTACTTCTAGGGTGAGGTTGGTCTAATATCTTCCATCTCCTGAGTTGCCTCTGCCTTTTCCTGTGCAATATCCAAAATGTTCTTATCCTTCATGCTCCCAATTTCCTGAAGCACCTCTGCCTGCTCCTCTGTATGAGCGAAAGTGCTTTCTTCCTTTATCTTGCTCTGTGACGAAGGGGCATAGGAACTGTCTTCCATCCACCTGCTTGGTGAGGAATTGTTCGAAGGAGAAGGCAATTGCTCCTCAGAAGGTTCCTTCAGACTAACATCTTCCTCGTTTTCTTCCGAGAAGATGACTGTCACAAGAGCCGAAATCAATGGTTTGTTTGTTCGACGGCGGAATTGGAACCTTGCTGATTGCACTGTGTTACTGATGGAGTGGCCAGAATATTCAGATCTAGTCGAAGGGGGCGACGCAAAGGCGAGAGGCGAAACACGGCGAGGGCTATGACTGCCTCTCCCTCCAGAACCTCCCCGTTGCCCATAATTACGCCCACGCCGAGGAGTAGCCCTTAAACGAGGAGCCATGTGATTACTCTGATAAGAGGTGAGCAAGCTTGAAGTCAATTGATGCCCTGACTCGGCCTGAAGACTGGTTAACACCCAGAAAGAATCCCAGACAGCCACAATTTTGAAAAAGCTGGACTCGTCAACCGAGGGGACGTTGCTACCGCAATGCGGCTCCACCACTGCGCGAATCCCTCTCTAAGTTCCAACTGCTACATTCTGAGAGGTCTTTACGACAGGAGCATACACTGGGTTGAGAAAAACTACGTGGAAAGGCCTGCTCCTGCCATTGCCACCTTCCTCATTCCCTAACAGACCAACACCCTTCTTTTCCTTAGAACGCAATCTCTCTGCCTGCAACCAAAACCGAACCGGGGAGAATGTTCTGGTAGCGCGATCCTCCATCCTGTAATTGCAGCAGCACTTGCCTTGGGACAGCAGCGGCATTGAATGGTAATGAAGGCCTTTCATTTCCGTCGGTTTAATTACTGTCATCTCCTTCCTGTTCAACTGCCCGCTGTCCTCTTTGCGTGGCATGCTCTTAATTCCTATTCAATGCGCTACGAACACCCGCATCCGGGTGTTCTATTAATAATTATTAAGTGAAGGGTATGGATTCAATTTCTACGAAATATTTTAGAATATTTTTAGAATATCTTTAGAGTATCTTAATTAAGGTTATAAGTGTCTATTTTGATAAAATTTCTAGAATTTTAATCTAGTTATCAATAATTATTAGATGACGAGAATGGATTTAACTTCCACACAATATTTTAGAATATTCTTAATAGTATATACAAATAATTATCTACAAAGTAGTTACGTCTTTTTTCTCTTTCAATGAAATTGATTAATTAAAAAAATATCATATAAACAAGTTTATTGAATTATGATTCTTGAGGTATATGGCATTAATAAACCATGGTATTGACCCATGTTATTATAACAAAGTCAATTTACAAATTATGAATCATGATAAAATGAGATTAAATCCGGTGTTTTTTTAATAATATCCAGTACCTTTTTAATGTGGTCAACTTGGAGAGTTTATCCTGAATTATTATTTTTATTTATGAAAATAAATGTGTAGGTTTCAAAATATCTAAATTTAATGACCAAGTAAATTTGTTTAATATTTTGATAAAGTATTTTCTTATCCTGTTAATAATTGGATAATTATAAAGTTATATGTTAAATATTGATTAATTTTAATTAATTAAATTATTCATTTAAAAATGCTGTAATTTGTAAATTTAAATCCAGTTGATTCATTTAGGGTTGTTAGTCGCAATTTAGATATTTCAAGGAAGAGAATGTGATATGAGACCTTATGAGAAGTTGATAAGAAATAAAACAACACTGAGAAACCCAAGAATGCACTCACATATATGAATTCCCATGCACGTATATTAAACCATCCTCAGTTCCTTCCTACTTCCACATAAGTTTGCCACATTATTTTCCAACTTAGGAATTGAAGGAATGTGCACACATTCCTAAGTGTATGCACATTGTTGTATATGAATAAAAATAAATTGGTAAGGGTTTTATTTTATTTCATTACTATTTACGCATTTTGGAGGAGAAAAAGGCGGGTTTTGGACTATTCATACTTTAGATCTCGTGATAGTGAAGGCGAAGAAGGTTGGCATCATTTCCATTTAGTGCTTTTCGAGTAGTTGTAGTGGAATTTTATTCTTCATTCCTACAAATTCAAGGTATGTTTTAGTTCCAACTAGTATGTTTAAAGTTGTTGAATTTTACACATTTAGAAAGGAAATGAAACTACAAGGTATGTTTTAGTTCCAACTAGTATGTTTAAAGTGGTTGAATTCTACACATTTAGAAAGGAAATGAAACTATAAGGTATGTTTTAGTTCCAACTAGTGTGTTTAAAGTAGTTGAATTCTACACATTTAGAAAGGAAATGAAACTATAGTATCAGGAAATGAAACTATAGTATCTTTGTTAAATTGCAAACTTTAGATTTTATTCACATGAAGTATAGCCATAACCAAAATTGAAACTCATTATCATTAGTTAACAAAATTTCTAACTCTAACTTCTAGGTGGAGATGAAAACACCAACATTGATGATGGCATTAAAATAGTTGGAAAATTAATTACTTTATTTAGAAGTAATAAAGACACAACAAATGCTTATCTTTTTACATAGTTTGAGATAATTAATTCTTCCATTGCCCATACGCGAGGGAAGGTATATAATTGTTTGAAAATAGTGTCTATATATATATATATATAGGCTAATACATGTAACCACCCCTCTCACATTTACCCAAGTTTACAGATCTGTTAGGGTAAACATGATACAAAGAGCTACTATGACATGACCCAACATCGTAGCTCTCATTAAGGAAGTGGGGTCGATTAATGACGACAATCTGACATTTCACAACATCCTACATGGGCTACAAGACACTCGGAGGTTGAGAAACCATTCCAGGTGGCCAAACCTTGATTTGGACCCCTCCTTGGGTCTGGGCCCTCAACTACACCTACAACAAAGCCTCCATGTGGTTGGAAGCCTCCAACTGCATGCACGAGCTTACATCCATGTGATTGCAACCAAAATTTTCTAGTTAGGAGCATGTGACCACAGATTCTAAGCTAAATTCCAAGTCAACCTCCAGACCATTGCCAAGAATTTCCTATAACTTCTCAGAATCAATAATGACATAACAATAATGTTAGATATAGAAACTTGAAGGCATAACTTGTCCTAGACTACCTAGAACATGACAGGTATTTCGTCAAAGATATTGAGAACATGTAATCTACAGGTCATGAATGCATATCTAAACATATGGGTTAGATACTTATTTAAGAATTGTTGAAAATGGAAACAAGAAAATCTTGATTTAATTTTCCCTTGAATTAAATTAGGAGAAAATTGTAATTCTACATCACAAGACAATGACAATGAGTTAACTAAGTTAATTTCACTTAGTTGGCTTAGTTAATTCGAGTTGAGGGCCTAACTAGAGTCATGTAGAGTGGTTCCTAAATTTTGGGAGAGTAGGTTGAGTTTAATTTGAGTTGTAATAGTTTAATTTAGTTAAACCGAGTTAATGCTAGTTAAACTAGTTCCAAATGTTGGAGGTTTAGCAGTGGAGTGCAACTTCATGTGTTTAACCAGTTAACTGATATATCAACCATAATTAACTCATGCATGCATGAAATTTGAGTTACCCAGTTGAGGTTGGAGTTTAAGGGAAGTGTACTATCAGTTGTATAATTTCCCGAGTTGTACAGGTGGTGCATGTAGTTAGAGAAGGGCATATAAAGATTGCACAATTCAGGATGCGGATTTCCCTAATTAATAAGGGGCTAATTCCTTGAGAAACAAAGCAAGGAAATAGGTGCTTGGAAGGCAAAAAAATTGGCTAAGTATTGGCAAGAGTCATCTTTTGAGGTAGTGAGATAGATTGTACTTCTTCAGAGATTGTTCAGGTTGAATGCACATTATATTTTCTTCTCTGTTTTTATGATCTAATGCAATATACAAATAGGAAGGGGTTTTGAGCACCAAGTTTTCCCCTTAGATAAAACTCTAAGCATATGCGATTAGATCTTGTCTCATGTTTTGTGATTTTTCGATCGATTAATTATTTCCGCTAATGAGTAGAGTATATTCAAGTCTTTTATTTTATCATATTACATAAGAATTTTGAATCTACAAGGAATTTCTATATGGTATCAGAGTGGGAATGATAATAGAAGAGAACAATTCGAGTTTGTCTTTGCAGGTGAATCGAATTTGTAGAATCATTCTTTAGAGCCAACAAGATGTCATTTTATGGATTGAGACTCGAGTATTACCTTGAGGGTAGCTCAAATTATATTCTTGGAAGGAGAGGATGGAGGCAGTGTTGGAAGATAATTGGCTGAAGGAATTCATAGACAATGATATTCCAAGCCTCCAACAACTCATGCTTAAGATCTGGTAGAGTGGAAGAAATGTGTGGCAAAGGCAAGGAGGATCATATTAGAAGGAGTTCAATATCATATTGTCTCGAATATCCACAGGAAGGATACTCCATATGTAATGTGGCAAGCCTTGATAGACTTGTTTTAGAACAACAATGACCATAGGAAGTTGGCACTAAAGGACAAGCTTAAGAAGATCAAGATGGAGAAGGGCGACACAAAACCATAGTACCTGAGCAAGTTCACTCAATGTTGGGATGAACTTGGGAGTGTTGATATTGCAGTTGTTGAAGATGATCTGGTAAGACTAACACTTCGAAGCCTTCCCAAGAGATGGCACAACTACCAGGATTTGGTAAATTGGAGGGAGAAGCTACCAAATTGGGAGTGATTGTGGTCTGACTTGGTGCAAGAAGAGATAAGGTGAAACACCATAGATGGAACCTCATCCAAGCATGATGATGAGGAGAACTATGCCTTGGATGGAAAGGAAAATAAAGGAAAAGGGAAAAAATCCCAATCCAAAGGGGATTCTAGTCAGGGTGACAAGAAGAAAGACTTATCGAAGATTAAATGTTTTAACTATCATCAACTTAGACAGTATGGCACGAAGTGTTCACACAAGAAGGCTTACAAGAAGCCCTCAGGAGGAGAGACACGTGAAGGTCTAACTTCAAAATTCTAGTTGGATTTCACACTCATTGCATTCATGGTGACATCCGAGATGGGTAGTGTGTGGTATCTGGATAGTGGAGTCTCATTCCATATGACGAGAAAAAAATTATTTTTTAGTGACTTGGAGGAGAAGGACCTCCAGATGCACATCAAGATGGGAGATGATGGAAGGTATTATGAAATCGACATTGGTACAATTACTTTCCAGAGGGAGTCTGGTTCTCCTCTCACATTAAAAGATTTGATGTATGTTCCGGGTTTTAAGAAGAATCTAGTTTCAGTTTCTATGTTGGAATACCATGGCTACGATGTGATATTTAGCAAAGAAAATGATTTACTTAGACATATTTCTATGAGACAAGTGAAGCGGATCAGGTTTCGAGTGAAGGGCCTCTACAAATTGGATGTAGAAGATTGTCCTGCTTTGAGCACAAAATAGAGAAGGTGCAGAGCCAAGACATCAGTGAATTATGGCATAGGAGGCTTGGCCATTTGCACCATGGAGCCTTGAAGATCATGCAACATATTTCTACAAGACTTCCCAAGGGTGCACTAGAGAAATGAGACACATACTAAGGGTGTACACTAGGGAAGTACACCAAAGAAACCTTTCATGATAAGGATAGTAGAGCGCAAAGAGTTCACTCAAATGTGTGTGGACCTTTCTCGATAGCCTCCACAACCAAGCACAAGTATTATTTTATATTTGTATATGATTTCTCACATATGTGTTGGATTTTCTTCATGTAGAAGAAATACCATACATTCTCCAAAATTTTGTGAATTTAAAGCACTTGTTGAGAAAGATATTGGAAAGAAAGTGAAGTCTCTCACGAGCGATAGTGGTGGTGAATATGTCTAGAATGAGTTCAATAACTTATATTTATCATAAGGCATTCGACGGGAGTTAATAGCACCCCATAACCCACATCAGAATGGGGTGGCTGATAGGAAGAAAAAAATTATTGTGGGAGATGCACAGGCGATGTTACATGATTAGTGCCTACCATTGCACTTGTGGGATAAAGCATGCAACACAGTGGTATATGTGCAGAACGGGAGTCCTCGTTGGATTCTCGAGATGAGTACACTAGAAGAAGATTTTTCAGGGAAGAAACCAGATGTGTCACACTTCAGGATATTTGGTTCATCAATTTACTATCATGTTACCAAGGATGCACGAAAAAAGCTTGAGCCAATAGCTGAGTTGGGCATATTTTTTGGGTACATTGATACACCTTACAAATATTGGATTTACCTACCATCTCACAAGATGAGATTTGTTCATAGAGATGTAAAGTTTGATAAATAGAAGGACATGATATGTTCCCTTGAGAGGGAGCTTCACTTAGATGCAGTTGAGGAGCTTTTATCTCAAAAGGAAGAACCTCAAGATGATGTGTAGAAGCCACAAGTAGAGGAGAAGAGAGTGGAATCACCCACTCATGCAAAGACATCCAGAGATGGAAGGAAGCAGACCAAGGAAGCTGACATATTATTGCATGATGCTAGAGATAATGTGGGAGCACCCACATCACAACACAAGCATAGGCGGTCACCAGATCGGTACACTGTGTACATGGCTCTTATGAGTGAGCTAGTTGAGACAGAACCATCCTCATTCGAGGAATCAATGTAGAAGCTAGTATGGGTTGATGCCATGGTAGAGGAATATGATTCCATAGTCAGAAGCAATGTTTGGGAAGCTGTCCCAAGACCAAAGAACAAGTTAGTGGTAGGTTCTAGGTGGATCTATGAGGTGAAGTAAGCAACAAATGAAAGCATCGAGAAACACAAGTCTAGATTTGTTGCCAAGGGGTTCTCTTAGGTGGAGGGAATTGATTATGGGGAGACCTTTGCTACAGTAGAAAGATACTCTTCTATCAGATTAATTCTATCTCTTGCAGTGTAGATTGGTTGGAAGATACATCAGGTGGATGTGAAGACAACATTCCTCAGTGGAGTGATTGAGGAGGAGGTGTACATTGAGCAACTGGAAATATTTGAGAAATTCGATAAAGAGTAACATGTGTGCAGACTCAAGCGAGTGTTGTATGGATTGAAACAAGCACCCCGTGCTTGGTACACCAGGATCGACAATTATTTCACTAATTTGGGCTTCATCAAAGTGAAGCAGATGCAAACATTTACCATATTGTGGTTGAAGTTAAATTATTGATTACAGTATATGTTGATGATTTAATTCTAACATGTGATGAGAGGCTGGTCAAATATTGTAAAGAGGATATTTCAAGAGAATTCAAGATGAAGGACCTAGGGCTAATGCATTATTTCCTTGGTATGGAAGTATGGCAAGGAGATGGGGAATTGTTTGTCTCTAAGGGAAAGTATGCTAACGAGATACTGAAGAAGTTCCACATAGAGAGTAGCAAACCCATGGAGACTACTCTAGCGGGGAATTGGAGGAAGGAAGATGTTACTTCAGGTGAAGTGGTGGAGGCTACCATCTACGGGCATCTTGTGGGTTCAGTTATGTATTTGGTGAACACACGACTAAGCATGCATTATGCAGTTAACCAACTTAGTTAAGAAATGGTTAAGCTAACCAAATTGTATTGGAAGACATCTAAACATGTGTTGAGATACCTCAGAGGAACCACTTAGTTTGGTCCTTGGTACAAGTAGATAAAGGGAGTGAAGTTGGAAGGCTTCACAGATGCAGATTGGGCGGGTAGTCTACCAGACAAGAAGAGAACAGTTTCTTGGTACAACAGATAGCACAGATAAGTTGCACTCATTTCAACAGAAGTAGAGTACATGGATATTAGTCAAGCAGCTTGTGAAGCTATCTGGATGAGAAATACTTTGGTTGGGTTATTTGGTCAGATTATGGATCCTACAATTATTTACTGTGACAGCCAGAGTTGTATCAAACTATCTAATAATCCAATTTTTCATGATCGATCCAAGCATATCAACATCCATTATCACCTTTTACAAGATTGTGTGCAGAGTAGAATAATGTTGTTGGAGTACATTCCTAAATAGAAACAAGTTGTAAATATTTTGACAAAGGCATTGTCAAGATGCAAATTCTAGTTCCATAGAGGTAGGATTGGGGTAGCATATAATCTCTTTCTTGCTGAGAGGGAGTGTTGAAAATGGAAACAAGAAAATCCTAATTCAATTTTCCCTTGAATTAAATTAGGATAAAATCATAATTCAACATCACAAGAAAATGAGAATGAGTTAACTAAGTTAATTTCACTTAGTTGTCTCAATTGATTCAAGTTGAGGGCATAACTTGAGTCATGTAGAGTGGTTCCTAAATTTTAGGAGCCTAGGTTGAGTTTAATTTGAGTTTTAATAGTTTAATTCAGTTAAACTGAGTTAATGTCAATTAAACTAGTTCCAACTATTGGAGGAACTAGTAGGAGGTCTAGCAGTGGGGTGCAACTTCATGTGTTCAACCAAATAACTGATAAATCAACCATAATTAACTGAGTTGAGATTGGATTTCAAGGGCAGTGTACTATCAGTTGTATGATTTTTCGAGTTGTACAGGTGGTGCATGCAGTGAGAGAAGGGCCTATAGAGATTGCAAAATTCAGGATGGGGATTTCCCTAATTAATAGGGGGTTATTTCCTTGAGAAACAATGTAAGAAATAGGAGCTTGGAAAACAACAGAATTGGCTAAGTATTGGCCAGAGTCAGCTTGTGAGGCGGTGAGATAGATTTTTCTTGTGCATAGATTGTTCAGGTTGAAAAAGCATTGTATTTTCTCCTCTATTTTTCTGATCTAATTCAATATATAGATAGGAAGGGGTTTTGAGTAGTAAGCTTTCCCCTTAGATAAATATTTGAGCATATGTGATTGAATCTTGTCTCATGTTTTGTTATTTCTTGATCGATTACTTGTTTCTGTTGATGAGTAGAGTAGATTCAAGTCTTTTGTTTTAGAATATTACATAAGTAGTTTGAATCTACAAGGAAATAGCTGCAATGACATTTGTAGATTCAAACTGCAATAAAATTTGTTAGCTCATGCATTCATTAACCATTCATCATCTAGTCAAAACATGTAAAGAGCCACAACTAGAACCTGTTATGAAACCATGCTTATGACCAACATATAACCTGAATAATAACCATGATAGAACAACCATAAAACACACATAATAACAAGTACAATTACTCATAAAATACAAGAAGAAAATAGATCTTATTACCATATGCAAAAGCCAACCAAGTCAGGGACGTCCACGTACTACCCGACCATAGATTGAGTTAAACCAAATATTTCCTTCAACCAATCACCCCCATGCCATACTCTAAGCATGAATGTGGGACTCGAGACAAAAAAAAACTAGGGCTTCCTAACGATTAAACCACCTCCACCCTAAGGCTTTACCATAATCTTACCAAAATTGGTCCAGGGATCAGTAGGACCAAAACAAGCTTGGATGACTCATAATTTTTTCACCATTATCTTGAGGAATTTTCCTATCTCCACCCTCAGGCTTTACGATAATCCTGCTAAAACCGATGTAACAACCCCAGGTTAAAAGTTCATGTAATAAATGAAAAATAAGACCAAGGTATGAGGACACATATTCCAAGTTGAATTTTGGCAAAAAAAACATCCTAGTGGGTGTTCATTTGGTTTATTATGGCTAAGGGAAATTGGAAAAGGAAAAGATGCATTATTTGGCATTTTATTTTTGAAAATAAATGAAAATAGGAGAAAAGGAAGGCAAAAGATCACATGATTGAATTAGAGGAAATTGAAGAAAATAGAGGCCTCATTAATAAAAAATATTATGAGGATCAGTTCATGTATTTTGTTAGTTGAGAATTTTGACAATTTTGGGTTAGAGCTCTCTCTCTATTCTCTCTCTCTCTCATACTCTTGCATACTTAGAGCATTCTTGGAGCACTCTAGCATTGGAAAAAGGAAGGTAAAGGAAGGACAAGAAAGAAAAAGAAAGTAAAGATTAAACAAGGAAGGTTTGGATTGAGTGACTACATTAGGATTACTTGTAGGTGTTGAGTGGCATGTATGCTTTACTTACTAGTTTTGGCATGCATGGTACATGCATGTATGTATTTGGTTCTCATGCTATCACTGGACTAGGTTTTCCAAGTGTGACAGTGGTTTCAACTTTTCCTTGCTATTTCTAGATAACCATGGTGTGATGGGGTTATTTAATGTGGTTTGGCTTCAGATTGCTGGATGGTTTTGGAACTAGGTAACGTGGCCTTAGGAAAATTCCTAAGGGCCTAGAAATCCCTTGACCGGTAATGGTGGGATACGTAGTAAAGCCTAAGGGTGGAGACAAGAAAATTCCTCCAGGTATTGGAGAAGAAATATGGAAGCATCCAAGCTTGTTTAGGGCCTAATGATCCCTTGACCATTTTGGCGAGATTGCAGTAAATCTTGGTAGTGTATGTTTCTTTGTTTGGGCCTAGTAATCTCTAGACCAGTAATGGTGAGATTGCGGTAAATCATGGTTGTGTAGGTGAGGGTTTTAGGTCTAGAAATCCCTTAACTGGTAATGGTGGGATATACGGTAAAGCTTGAGGAAGCCTTGTTTGTTTTGTTGTCAATCCCACATTCATGCTTGAAATATGGCACATAGATGATTGGTTGAAAGAAAGATTTGGTTCAGCCCAATCCATGGTTGAGAGGTACGTGGAAGTCCCCAACTTGGTTGGGTTTTTCATATGTTAATAAGAGCTCTTTTCCTCTTGTATTTGATGAGTAAGAATACTTGTTATTATGTGGCTTTAATGGTTTTTCTATTATTGTTATTATTCTAGTTATATGTTGGTTATAAGCATGGTTTTATGATAGATTCAGGTTGTTTCTCTTATCATGTTTTCTTGGTAAATGAATGGTTATTGAATGCATGACCTAATTGATGTTATTTCAACTACTATGAGAGGGCATTAGACCTTCTTGATGATTCTCAAATAAGTTTCATATCTCTATGTTTAGGTATGAATTCATGACCTGTAGATTACAGGTTCACCATGTGTTTGACAAACTTTCTGTCATGGGTAGGCTTGGTTAGGTCAAGTCCTTGATCAAGTTTTGTGTTAGAGGCTTTTTCCTTATGTCATTTATTATTTTTGAAAGTTTCATCAAGTTCTGGGTAGTGATTTGGATTCTAGCCCTTAAAAAGTTCCACAAATCTCGCAATCACATGAACAAAAGTGGGAAAATGAGACAACAGTCACTACCTTGCAGGATTATGCATGTGAATGGATGCCTACAATTGAAGTTATGCAGTGTTATGCTTGTGCCTATGAGTCTAGGTCAGTGAAAAGGAAATCTGACTTAGGGTTTGGGTACCTGGAGGGGTGGTTTAGCTCTTGGAGGTCCTTTAGGTCCTGAGGAATGTTAGTGAAGTTTTAGTTTTTTTATTCCACTTCCTTAACTGTACTTAGGAGGTTGAATCATGTCATAGTATCCCGCAACTCATGTTTACCCCAGGTAGGCCAATAAAAGTGGGTAAATGTGGGAGGGGTGGTTACAAGGTGGTATCAGAGTAGGTTGTGTTCTCTTTAAGTAAGATCTAATACCACATATTGGTATCAGAGCATTGTTCAACACTTGGAATAGATGGGTGGAATGTGTTGGTCATGCATGCATATTAGTTGTCTATATGATTTTTATATATGCATTGTGATAGTCATTGTTGCATCGGTGTCATCATGATGTTGTTGGTATGTTATGATGCTAATGTGTTAGCTGAGATAGAGTAGGAGAAGAATATTATTAGAGCGAGGTTGCAACACTAGACCTTGGGGTAAGAGCAGATCGTCATATAGGTTTGTATGTTGAGCATGTAGGTATGTTGGTTAATGGTTGTCATATGAACTATGGTTATGTACATGCCTGTCATTCTACTCTTATTATCGTTACATGCATGATAGATGTTGGTTGAGTAGTGTGGTCATATGCACATGTATCGAATAGTCATGAATGATAGTAACTTGTTGTTATATGCATACAGTCATAAGCATTATGATTATGGTCATTGAAATTGAGGTATTGATGATATTATGTAGCGTGATAATCTGGATTGGCCTATGCATATGGTTATGTTTATGATATTTAGGTATGAGTCAATATATTTGTGATATTGTGTCGTACTAATCTAGATTGACTTGGGCAGATGTGATAGCCTCCTTTGAGATACATTGAGGTATGAGTTTGATCATGTTGTCTATTTGGTTTATCTAAAATGGTATGTTTATAGGTTGTTTGAATGCTTGAGTAATTTCATGATATGAGTATGTGTCTATAAGATTTCATGAAGTAATGGTCTTGTTTTAAGATGGTTGTACTAACACATTATGTGTAGAGATAATTGATATGTACTTGAGTGTAAGTAGGTGATAGTTATAGCATTATGACTAGTGATTGTGAGTTGATTGAAAATTATGACATGACTGTTAGTCTATGTAAGGTTGATTTCAAATGAATGGAAATGATGTCTTGATCTTTGGAACATGTGAATGACATGTGTGAGCAGTTGTAAGGCAACATGCTTGGCATTATCATGACAAGGTAACAGTTGATGCGTTTATATAACTGATAGTTGGGTGATGTGATAGTACATAATAAGACTCAATTGAAACAAGGTAAAAGTTAAAAGAAAGGAATTGGGTGAAAATTCACTTGGCTATGTTTGGAAACTGCAATTCCAAATGAATGAGTGCTTTGCACACAGGACGTCTTCTTAACCTTGATTTTGATTAACATTATGTGGATATGTGATATATTTATGAACATGTATTTGATAAGTATATTAGCTAGTTTCTAGTTATATCTAGATCGTCAAGGGAATTGGAGTCCCTTGAGAGATGGCATGGATGTGTTCAGTTACAAGGAAATGTGCTTGGCACAACAAGGTAAGCTAACTAGTATATTTTTATATTTATTTATGCATTGATAGTTATGTGTTTATGGCAGTATGTTGTAGGGATTACATATAGAAAAATGATTTCCATGAAATTTTGAAGAAGGCTTAGGTTGAATTTTCCCTTGGAAGAATTGGGAATCCATGGGGATTGAGTCACGATGTCCATTTCTAGTTTTGTTCTTTCAGTGCTTTGTGATTTGTTTGTGCTTGATTTGTAGTTTTTTTATGTTTGGTGCAAGGCCTTTCCACTTTGTTTGTGGTGATTGTATTGATGTTTGGTTTTCTTCTTGTTTGTTTCTTACTATTGTCTCTTACGTCTTGAGTGTCTTGGGACTTGGTTGGGGAAAGACGAAAGTTAATGGAGCTCAAAAAGAGCTGCATGAAACCTAATAGGTAATGTAATATTCGAATGAAGGCTAGTGCATGTGTAAGGGAAGCTGAAGGTAAGAATATGGCAACCGGTTGGACTAGTTGGGTCCATTAGGATAAATGGATGGTGGAAGAACAATCATGCGAAAGGTAACAAGATAAAGGAACTTTTGTTTTCAATGTTGTGCATGGATAAAGGAAGTTCTCTTAAACTTGACCTTATGATATCTGGGAATTATGTTGTAACATATATTTCATTAAATTTGGAATTAAACAGTGGATCTAGGATTTCAAAATAACCAAAAAGCTCAATTTTAGTGATGTTCTTGGAACAAAAAATTTCCAATTTTAATGAAATATGTGTTTTGTGATCATGATTATGTTGATGCCTATATATGTATACATGTATGTATGAATGTCATTGTCTGACAGGATCTTCAGGGATCATGATCGTTTTATGCTAATGTGTGTGTATATATATATGTATGTATGTATGTATGTATGTATGTCATTGTCTAACAGGGTTGTCAGTGATCATGGTTGTGGAGGAATGATTGCTTATGCAGGTGAATGGCATGAAGAGGTTCAAGGTTAATAAGGAATCAAGTGGGAAGAGTATCCCTGACAAATCTATGAGGTAATTATCATGTGGATATGAATTGACATTATGTGTTTATACTATGCCTATGTTTATTTTATGGACATGTAAAGATGAACGATACATCATTGTAATGAAAGCAGTGTGATCTGTGCCACGCAAGAATAAGCATGTACTAAGAAACTAGAAGTAAGGTTGTTTGATAAAGATAATGTGGTCTTAGGATGTACAGTATTGGTGTTGTGTGCATGTTGCATATGCAGTGCTATGTACAAATGGTGCTATGTACATGTCGTATATATGGTGCTATGTATAGATGGTGTTGTGTACATGTTATATATGTGGTGTTTTGTACATGTGGTGCAGTGTACCCATTGTATATATGGTGTTGAGTACATGTGATGTTGTGTACATGTGGTGCTATGTACATGATGTATATGAGGTCTTGTGTGTGTGTGGTGTTGTGTACATGTTGTACATGTGGTGTTGTGTACATGGTATGCTATGTACACATTGTGAAGATGGTGTCATCTACATGTGATGTTGTATACACATTGTGCAGGTGGTGCTATGTACATGTAGTGTTGTGTACATGTTGTGCAGGTGGTTTCATGTACATGTGATACTTTGGACGCATTGTGTAGGTGGTGTTGTGTACAGGTGGTATTATGTACATGTGGTATTGTGTATAAGTTGTACATGTGATATTGTGTGCATGTCGTACATGTTGTGTTGTGTACATGAGGTAATGTGTGATGTGTATTGTGTAGTCATTGTATCATGACATGTGTATTCATTGTGTTGTACTCTTATATGTATATGTATTGTGTTGTACACCAAGTGCACGCATATGTATTTTTTTGTACACCAGGTGTAGGTGTATGTATTGTGTTATATACCGGGTGTAGGTGTATGTATTGTGTTGTACACCAAGCGTAGATATATGTTTGTGTTGTACACTGAGTGTAAGTGTATGTGTTGTGTTGTATGCAGGGTGTAGGTGCATGCATTGAGTGGTGTTGTACATTGTGTGTGGGTGTATACATGTGATGTACATGCTGTGTATGCGTATGTGGTTGAGGAGAATAAAATGCATTGGATGTTTTTCAGGTGTGGCAACCGATTTAGCGTGTGAACGGAAAGGAAAGAGAACAAAAGTAGAAGCAAAGAACCAATTAAAGGATAAGTATCATTATTTTATTTCATTTTTAATTATGGATGTGATCTATGATTTTGAGTTATGATAGTTACATGTAATTTATGATTATGATTTATGATGGTTGATTTTTGAGCTAACTAGATGTGATATGTTTATTCATGATGATTTGATCAAACAAATAGTTTGACTTCTTATGCCAAGAAGTAAATAGAATTGCAGGTGTACCTTATTAACGAGTTACCAATGAGGTATTATTTGAATTTATTTTGAATCTAATGGAAATTATGTGCTTGGAAGGAAAGCATGGTAAATGCCCGGTTTAGAGTGGTTGAAATTGACTACAAGAAATTAATAGTAGTAGCAGCAAAAGGAATTGGAACATGTAGCAATATGTAGGTAAAGCACTTCACAAGCAAGGACATTGTGGGACATTGGTACCCAATAGTTTCCATTTATTGTCATGAGCATGCTATGGTCGATATGATAGTTTTAAGGTAGGAATATGCCTTGGTTTTTGGAACTTCTGATGTGAGGAAACCTTTTCAAGGGATGGATCACTTGGGGAAAGGGATGTTAGGTAACTTAGAAGGTGAGTGACTGCAAGGAGGGGGATGACCAGATTTTCCGAGGGAGTGTGTAGCAGAGAAGGGAAGACCGAGGGATGGATTTTTTTGGTCATTAGCTTTTCCAGATGGAATCAAATGCACATTGTGAGTGTGCCCTGGAACAATGAACCGGTAATTGTTCATTGAGGGAATAAGTAGTGCAAGGATTGTAGCACTAGACGTTAAATGCAGACTTTGACTTAGGCAGTGGATTTTGGTCTTTCTAAGAAGGAGGTGAATCTTGGTATTACTTTGAGGGTAGAGGTGCGATCCTCTGGATTCCCTTGTTGCTGATGTGAGCTATGTATCCTTCATTGTTTTCCAATTGATGCAAATGATTTTTGGTATATGTACATATTTATGTATGGTTGTTATTGTAAATATTGTAATGAGTTGAGTTATAAAGCTCTCGTAAATAATATGATTGTCATGTTTTCAATAGGATGTCATTGTAAATACTGCAACGAGTTGGATTATAAAGCTCCATAGGAATTATGTTTTGTTTTCAGCGGGTTTCTAGTCATAGGTGTCATATAACACCGAGGATGGTGTTACCCTAAGAGGAGGGGTTTGTAACAGCGCCAAGATAATAGTTCATGTAATAAAGTTAATAAAGGAAAAATAAGACCAAGGTCATGTACACATATTCCAAGTTGAATGTTGGAAAAAAAACATCTTAGTGGGTGTTCATTTAGTTTATTATGGCTAAGGGAAATTGGAAAAGGCACTGGCAAAGGATTTAAAAAGGCAAAGAGGAATTATTTGGTATTTTATTTATGAAAATAATGGAAAATAAGAGAAAAGGAAGGTGAAAGGTCATAGGATTGCATTAGAGGAAATTGAAGAAAATAGAGGCCTCAATGATAAAAAGGCTTCTGAGGACCAGTTCATGACTTTCATTAGTTGAGACTTTTGACAATTTCGGGTTGGAGCTCTCTCTCTATTCTCTCTCTCTTATACCCTTTCATGCTTAGATCATTCTTGGAGCACTCTAACATTGGATAAGGAAGGAAAAGGAAGGACAAGAAAGCAAGGGAAAGTAAACATCAAGCAAGGAAGAGTTGGATTAAGTGGATACAACAGGATTACTTATAGATATCGATTTTCAAGCATGATTTTCTTGCTAGTTTTGGCATGCATGGTATATGCATTTGTGTATTTGGTTCTCTTGCTAGCATTGGCATGGGTTTTTTGAGGTGTGACAGTGGTTTTAGCTTTGCCTTTACATTTCCGGATAGCCATGGTGTGATGGGGTTATTTCATGCATTTTGGATTTGGATTGCCATATGATTTTGGAAGCAGGTGAGGTGGTCTTAGGAACATTCCCAATGACCTAGAAAGCCCTTGATTGGTAATAGAGGGATACACGGTAAATCCTGAGGGTGGAGATGGGAAAATTCCTCAAGGTATTGGTGAAGAAATCCAGAGGCATCCAATCTTGTTTAGGGCCTAGTGATCCCTTGAATTATTTTGGCAGGATTGCAATAAATCCTGGTAGTGTATGTTTCTTTGTTTGGGCCTAGGAATCCCTTGATTGGTAATGATGATATTGCGGTAAATATTGGTTGTATAGGTGAGGGTTTCGGGCCTAGAAATCCATTGACTGGTAATGGTGGGATATGTGGTAAAGCCTGAGGAAGCCCTAGTTGTTTTGTTGTGAGCCCCACATTCATGCTTGGAATATGGCACGAGGGTGATTGGCTGAAAGAAAGTTTTGGTTTAACCCAATCTATGGTCGAGTAATACATGGAAGTCTTGACTTGGTTGGATTTTTAATATGTTAATAAGATCTATTTTCCTCTTGTATTTCATGAGTAATCATACTTGTTATTATGCGGCTTTAATGGTATTCTATCATTTTTATTATTCTGGTTATATGTTGGTTATAAGCATGGTTTTATGACATATTCAAGTTATGGCTCTTATCATGTTTGTTTTGTAAATGAATGGTTATTGAATGTATGACCTAATAGATGCTATTGTAGCTATTGTGAGAGGGAATTAGACCTTCTTGATGATTCTTAGATAAGTTTCAGATCTCTATGTTTAGATATGTATTTAGGACTTGTAGATTACATGTTCACCATGTGTTTGATGAAATTTCTGTCATGGGTAGGCTTGGTTAGGTCAAGTCCTTGATCAAGTTTTGCATTACAAGATTTTTTCTTTTTTCATTTATTATTTTTGAAAGTTTCATCAAGTTATGGGAAGCGATCTAAAGTCTAGCCTTAAAAATGTGGTACAAATATTGTAGTCGCAAACACAAAACTAGGAAAATGGGACTACAATCGCTACCTTGTAGGCATATGCATGCGACTAGAGGTCTACAGTCCAATTGATGCAGTGTTACTCCTACTGCTAAGAGTCTAAGATAGTTAAAAAGGAGTCTGACTTAGTGTTTGGGCACCAAGAGGCGTGGTTTAGCTCTTTGGGGTCCTATAACTCATGAGTAAGTTCAGTAAAGTTTTAGTTTGTCGATTCCACTTCCTTAACTATACTTAGGAGGTTGAATCATGTAGCCTCAGCTCTTTTTTACCTCAAGCAGGCTATTGAAAGTGGGTAAATGTGGGAGGATGGTTACAACTGGTCAAGGGATTCCTAGGCCCTTGGGAATTTTCCTAAGACCACGTCACCTGCTTCCAAAACCATTCGCCAATTGAAATCTCAACCAAATAAAAGAACCCCATCACACCATGGCTATCTAGAAATGGCAAGGCAAATCTGAAACAATTATCACACCTAGAAAAACCCATGCCAACGAGAGCAAGAGAACCAAATACACAGATGCATGTACCACACATTCATAAACCAGCTAGGAAATCACACATGCAGCCTCTTACTTGTAAGTAGTTCTGCTAAAGCTACTTGATCCAACTTTTCCTTTATTGTCCTTTCCTTTCCTTATCCTTCCTTTGCTTGTTTCCTTGCTTTCTCCTATTAGTGCCATTCTCTCTCTAAAACCAATTCCAAAGCCAAACTAACAAAATGCTGTGAATTTTTCCTCAAAATCCTTTTTATTATTGAGGCCTCTATTTGATTCAATTTCCTCTATTCTTTCTTCAATTTTCATCACATGAAATTATGTGACCTTTCACCTTCCTTTTCTCCTATTTTCCATTATTTTCATAAATAAAATTCCAATTAATGTGTCTTTTCCTTTGCCAGTGTATTTTCCAATTTCCCTTCACCATAATAAACCAATTGAACACCCATTAGGGTGTTTTTTTCCCAACATTCAACTTGGAAAATATGTCCCATGACCTTGGTCTTATTTTTCCTTTATTAACTCTATTACATTAAATTTTAACTTGGGGTTGTTACAAACCCCTCCCCCTTAGGGGAACACCATCCCTGGTGTTATATGACGCCTATAACTAGCAAGGCCGCTTAAAACCAAAACATACTTCCCATGGATCTTTATAACTTAGCTCGATGTAGTGTTTACAATGAACATCCTTCTGAAAAGAAAAACCATCATGAAAAACATAACAACATGACAACCATACCACTTATTGGAGCTTTATAACACAAGTAATTGTGATATTTACAATAACAACCATACATAGATATATACATATACCAAAAATCCTTTGCCTCAATTGGAAAATAATGAAGGATACATAACCCACATCTAATCATCCATCTCCCATGTATCTTAATAAGGCCCAAAGTTCTTCCAATACACTTTAAATTGCTTGATTACTCGGTTCTGGAGCATGGGTTGTTTCTATTGCAATATTCCCTGTGGTTCAGTCTAGAATTCTCCTTATGGCTCCACCTATAATACAAAAAAATCAATCACATTATCAACATGTTTCACATTTCTATGAAATGAAAGATGGAAACATTGTGGACTTTCTCTATCAGAGGCAGTGCGAGTCTATAGGCCACTGGTCCAATCCTCTCAAGGATCTCGAAAGGCCCACAATATCGAGTTTCCAACTTGGCACATGACCCAATCCTCAAGGAGCTATTCTTTGGCTTGACGCACAAGTACATATGCTCCCCAATCTGAAGCTCCTTAAACACCCTGTGTTGATCCGCATAGCTCTTCACTTTATCTCGTGTTTCCTTTAGATTCTTCTTGATAACCTACATTCCTATTCCATCTCTGCCACCATGTCTAGTCCAATCAATACCCTGTTCACTAGATCACTCCATTTGATAGGAGTATTACAACTTCGCCTATAAAGTGCCTCAAATAGGCTCATCCTCAAGGACTCCTGATACCCATTGTTGTAAGCAAACTCGAATAGTGGAAGATACTCCTCCCACCTCCTCTACTGGTGCATAACATACATTCTCAACATTTCCTCAAAAGTCCTGTTGACCCTCTATGTTTGTCCATTTTTCTGTGGATGATAAGCTATATTGAAGGCCAACTCTGTACCCAAACCTGCAAATAACTCTTTCCAAAAATTGGAAGCGAACTTGGCATCTCTGTCTGACACAATATTCCTAGGAATACCATGCAACCTCACTATCTCCTCGATGAATAATGCTACCTCACTAGTTGAACATGTAGACTTAACCATATGAAGTGAGATACCTTAGTCAACCTGTCAACCACGACCATGATGGAATCATGTTGTGCAGATGTCCTCGGAAAACCCATGATGAAATCAGTGGAACATTAGGGGATTTTGAGGTCTAAACTGGGCCTTTAAAGGAAAATTATAAAATAATAGTGGAAATAATAAAATAAGATTAGATTACATCATCAAACTTTAGAGGGAAAAAATAAAAAAAAAATATTTTTTGAACTCGTATTTTCAACTTATCTCCTTATGGGTTTACTCAAATTTCGAGTGGAAATACTCATTGGATGCACAATTTTCTTCCCATATAGGGAGTACCCATGTTGCATACTTTTGATGGACCCTGCTATGTGAAAAGTGAGAAATACATGAAAACGTGATTGCAATCACTTTTTTTCATGTATTTCTTATTTTTCTTGTAGCAGGGTCAATCAAAAGTATGCAACAAGGGTATTCCTTGGATGATGATCCAATGGGTACTACCACTTGAAATTTGAGTAAAACTTTAGGGAGATAAGTTGAAAAAGTAGTTTTATTATTTTTTAATCTTTTTTCTTTTTTACTCCAAAAATGGTGGATGATCCCCCATGGTTGACATTATCATCTTGAATCCTATTGGTTCTTATAAAGTTTATTTTGATTGTACATTTTTCATAGGAGGCCCATTTTAGACCTCAAAATTCCCCTAATGATGACCTCCCATTTCCACTTTGGAATTGAAATTGGTTGTAGAAGACCACTTGGATGCTTGCACTCTCCTTTTAGCTATTGACAATCCAAACACCTGGCGATGAACTCAGCTACGTCTTTCTTTAGATTCCACCAATAGTAGAGCTTGTTAACTGATGCTAATGTCTTTTGATATCCTGGGTGACCTGAATATGGCTTGACATGAAATTCCCTCAAGATCAGATTCTTGAGTCACTATTGTCTTACACATAGATCCTATTTCTAAATATGACCAAACCATCTACCATGAGATGATATTCCACATTCTGTTCACCTGTACCTTGATGTTGTAACCTATAAGATTTTATCTTGTAAATATGTCCCATATGAACTCATAGGTTCTATGTGATTTACCTGCACCCTTTGCTAAGAGCATCTACAACCATGTTCTCCTTACCCATGATGTACCTGATCTTGAAATCAAACTGATAGAGTGTGGCCAACCATCTAGATTTCTTGCAAATCATATTAGGTTGGTCAAACAAATATTTCAACCCACGGTGATTACTCATCAACATAAACCTCTTGCCCAGAAGACAGTGTCTCCACATCTTCTGTAATATCCCCTCCTCCCATATCTACCCAAGAAACTGCCCATCCGGGGCAAACATGCGATGAGAGAGGCCACTACAAGGTATTCAACCTCCTTAGTGACCTTAAGGAAACATAATCGATAGAACACATCAACCAAATGTATCCACATCAACAACAACACCCTCAAGAGACATGTCATCCACTTAGGCATCCTGTCCCTAGGTCCCACTAATGTTTTAAGTCTTTCAACCCTTGTTTGCTCTCATTCTATAGGCATGCCAACATCCAAAAACCTTTAGTCGTTCTCACAGGCTTGTGTGCTAGCATCTAGGGACTTTTCCCAATAGACTTGTGCTAATGTCTGTGGAATTCAAGGCAATTTTTTAGTCCAAAATTCCATCCACTGCCAAAACTTGTCATAACTTATAGAAGCCATCAAAGACATGATGAAAAGACTTAAAAATCAAAAATCAACCTCAGGACTAAGCATGAGCATCCCCAACCAAAACTAAAAATCTGTTAAACACTTGGTATCAATGCAACCTACAGGTCTAGGCTACAAGAAATAGCACGAATGACTGAAAGCACTTATGAAACATAATAATAAGGATCACCACCTCTTCCATTGAACTGTTATAACATCAATTAGGTCTTGCATCCATAATTTTAACAATTACAAGTAAATACATGAAATAACCATGACATGAACCAGTCATAGAACCATTCTTATAACCAACATTAATCCGACCAGGTTTGGGACTTCCACGTACCACCCAATCGTAGACATGGCTAAACCAAATTTCTTCCAACTAGTCAACCCCATGCCATATTCCAAGTATGAATGTGGGATCTCATATGAAAGAAATCCAAAACAACCAAGGGAATGAAAAGGTTAAACCACCCCCACCATCATGAAACCATGATCACACCAAAACTAGTGCTTCAATCGCGATTGAACCAAACTTGGAATGCCATATGGAATCCATCACTATCCTTGAGGAATTTTCCATCTCCTTGTCTCTCAATCTTTACCGCAATCCAATCCCAGATCACTAGGCCCTAAACCGAGACTAGTCTATTAGGATTTACAGCAATCCAAACTTGGATAACTAGGCCCTAAACCAAGACTTCTCTCTCAGGATTTACCGTGTATCCTTCAAAAACTAGTCAAGGGATTCCTAGGCCTTTGGGAATGAAACTTGAGACCACCTTCGCCCCAGATATTGAAATCTATATGCCAAACAAAATCTCAAAACGAAGATAAACATCCCAACATACCATGGAATCAGGAAAAAATCAAGGCTAGGCTGAAAACCATTGTCATAACCTGGAAAAACCATGCCACTGACGGTAAGAGAACCATACACCAACATGCAAAGCCATGCATGTCCAAACCAACTAGGAAATCACACATGAAATATGTTACACGCAAGTATTCCTATTGAATTTTCATGATCCTACTCTTGTTCCTTGATCCTTTCTTACCTTCCTTTTCCTTTGCTTGCTTTTCCTTCCTTGACCAAATCTAGAGTTCTCCAAGAAACATGTGTGACAAAGAGTGAGAGAGAGAGCGAGAGAGAGAATAATGAGAGAGCTCCAAAAATGAATTGACCAAAGGTTCCCAACTGTTCCTCATAAGCCCTTTTATTAATGAGGCCTCCAATTTCTTCATTTTCCATTATTTTCCTTCAATTTCCTTCTCACATGAAACTTGTGACCTTTCACCTTACTTTTATCCTATTTTCCTTTATTTTCATAAATTAATGTGCCAAAAATGTTTTTTTTTTTTCCTTTTTAATTCCTTTGCCTTAGCCTTTTCCAATTTCCTTAGCCATAAACACATCCAGTGATTCCCATTAGGATATCTTTGCCCAACATTAAGCTTGGAATACGTGTCCCTTAACCATGGTCTTATTTTTCCTTTATTAACTTTTATTAAATGAACTTTTCATCAGGGCTGTTACAAACCCCCCCCCCCCCCCCCCCCCCCCCCGCTTTAGGGAACACTGTCCTCGGTGTTAAACCACACCAAGACCTCAACAAATCTACTGAAAAGAAAACATACTACCTATGGAGCTTTATACCTTAGCTCGTTGCAGTATTTACAATGAAAAACCTGCTCAAAAGCAAAACATCAAAACAACATGACAAGATAACAATGATACTACTTATTGGAGATTTATAACTTACCCCATGGAAGTATTTACATCCATATACATATATACCTATACTAAAACATCATCGAAAAATATGCCAAACATATACCAAACATCAAACCGAAACTTCTTTGCTTCAACTGGAAAAAAATAAAGAATACATGGTCCACATCCGATCCACCATCTCCCATGTAGCTTCTTTAGGCCCAAAGTGTTTCCTTTGCACTTTAACTTGCACTTTAACTTGCTATATGGATTTGTTCCTGAGCATAACATGCTTCTGCTGCAATATGCACTTAAGCTTCGACTGGAACTCTGCTTCTTGCTCCACCTGTAATATAGACCAATCAATAACATGATCAACATCCTTTATACTTCTTAAGCAATGAAATATGGAGAACATCATGGACTTTAATTGTTGGAGGAAGTGCAAGTTGATAGGCCACTAGTCTAATCCTCTCAAGGATATTGAAAGGCCCGAAATAGCATGGTGCCAACTTGGCACATGATCTAATCCTCAAAGATATTTTCTTGGGCTTGATGCACAGATACACATGCTCCCCAACCTGAAACTCCTTGAACACCCAGTGTTGATCCGCATAAATCATCTGTCTATCCCGTGTTGCCTTTAGATTCTTCCATATAACCTGCATTTCCTATTCCATGTCTACCAACATATCTAGTCCAATAAGTAATAGGTTCACTGGATCACTCCATCTGATGGGAGTGTTACATCTCCTTCCATACAATGCCTCGAAATGACTCATCCTCAGTGACTCATGATAACAATTTTTGTATGTAAATTCAACCAATGGGAGATACTCTTCCCATTTCCTCTACTAATGCATCATGTACATCCTCAACATATCCTCCAAGATCCAGTTGACCCTCTCTGTCTATCCATCTATCTACGGATGATAAGCCATATTAAAGGCCAACTTTGTACCCAAACTTATAAATAACTCCTTCCAAAACTTGGAAGTGAACTTTGCATCCCTGTTCGACACAATATTCTTTGGAACACCATGTCATCTTATTATCTCTCTAATGAACACTTGTGCTACCTCACTGGATGAATATGTAGTCTTCACTGCAATGAAGTGAGCTAACTTTCTCAACCTATAAGCCATGACCATAATAGAATCATGTTGCTTTACTGTCCTCAGAAGACTTGTAATGAAATCCATGGCAATGACCTCTCATTTCTATTTAGGAATCACTATAGGATGTAGTAAACCACTTGGATGATTAGATTCTTCCTTTACTTGCTGAAAATCTAAACATCTAGCCATGAACTCCGTCACTTCCTTCTTTAGATTTGGCCAATAGTAGAACTTCTTCACCATTTTTAATGTCTTCTGATATCCTGGATGACTCGAGTATGGCTTGACATGAAACTCTCTCAAGATAAGCTTCTCAAGCTCACTGTAATTTGGCACATAGATCCTATCCCTAAATATCATGAAACTCTCTATCGTGAGATGATAATATGCATCTTGATCACCTGTACCTATGCTTTGTTGTAACTTATGCATGATATCCATGTACTTGTCATCTCGTTGTTGTGCCTGCAAGATCCTATCGTCTAACTCTGTCCCATAAGAGCTCATAGATTCTATGTGATTTACATATACCTTATGTAGGTTTTAACCCCATATAGGAATTACCTGCAAACGAATTCTTAAACCTAGAAAATAAACAATGGTGACAATATAAAACATAAAACATATTTACACAGATATTTTACCCTAGATCGCAAAATCAGGACTACCAGATTGATTTTTCATATATCTATATATAGTATATATTATATATATATATATAATAATATATATATAAATATATATATATATATATATATACATTCTGAAGCATCCATAAACCCCAATCCATTAACCTTGGATTAACACATAACTGTAGTTCCCTTGACCGGATCTACAAAATACCATGGACAAAAAACCATCATGCCCAAAACCATATGTGAAATGCATGCATAAAACCATAGGTAGGTCCACCCACCTAATATAGGGTCCAAAAAAAATTTATTGGGGCAACCCCATCTAGGGGAGCTACTACGCCCCTACCTACCCCCCAACAGAACCCCTACTTCCCCCCCTGTGACTCCCCCTCACGTGTGGGGTAGTCGTGGAAAGAATATAACACAACCCCACAGTATTCCACTTGTTGTTTTATTTCCACAGGGGGCCACATGAGAGCTTAGTCATTGATCTTGCCTTGTAACACCCATTGTTTCTCTACACCAAGAGAACTTCTTAGTGCTCACAAACCTTGTCAATGCATTTGCACTATTCTTCAAAGTTTCCACCTTTACCAGCAACACCTTTTTGTCCTCAACCATATCCCTCACAAAGTGATACTGAACATCAATGTGCTTTGTCTTTGAATGATAAGTAGGTTTCATTGCCAAGAAAATTTCACTTTTGCTATCACAGTCTATCCTTATATCTCATTGTACTAACCCCATATTTGAATACAATCTCTGCAACCAAAATGATTCCTTGCTTGCATGGGTGGCTGCCATGTATTCTACCTCTATAGTTGAAAGTGCCACTATAGATTGTTTCTTACTCATCCAACTGACTACACCTCCAAATAGGCTAAACACATACCCACTTGTAGATCTTCTCTGATCCAGATCTCTAGCCCAGTCTGCATCAACAAATCCACGGATGTCCAAAACTCTATCCAAACCTAGTCTTCCTTGGTAGCACAAACCATAATCACTAGTGCCACATAAATACCTGAAAACCCACTTCACTGTTATCGAATGTTCCTTCCTTGGTTTTGATATAAACCTTCTCAATACTCCCACTGCATGTGCAATTTCTAGTCTAGTACAGACCATTGCATACATTAGGCTACCGTTTGCACTTGCATATAGAACACGAGACATGTCCTCTTCCTCTTCTTTTGTCTTGGGATATCGTTCAATAGATAACTTTACACATACATGAATAGGAACCTTCACCGATTAACTATCCTTCATATTAAACCTCTACAATATTGTCTCAACATACTTCCTCTAGTTTAACCAGAGCTTCCTCTTTGCCCGATCTCGTTTAATTTCCATCCCAAAATATAGTTTGCAGCACTGAGATCTTTCATGTCAAATTTGGAGGAAAATTGGGTCTTTAAATCCTAGATAATTTCTTTGTCATTTCCAACTAGCAACATATCATCCACATACAAGACTAGATAAATAACATGGTCACCAATTAATTTAAAATACACAGAGTGATCTACCTTGCTTTTGGTGAAGCCAAGTCCCCATATAAATGTATCAAATTTTGGATACCACATCCTTGGTGACTGTTTTAACCCATTGAAAGACTTTTTTAACTTGAAAACCAGTTCTTTATTACCCTTCACTGCAAAGCCTTCATGTTTCTTCATGTAGATCTCTTGTTCCAGATCCCCATGAATAGATTTTTTCTTCACATCCATCTTCTCTACCTCAAAATAAAAATAAAAAAAAACAAATAAAAGTAATCTAATAGTAGCTACCTTGGAAATAGGAGAAAAAATATCACCAAAATAAATTCCCGACACCTGGGAATAACCTTTTGCTAACAACCGAGATTTGTATTTCTCCAACTTTCCTTCTGCATTCATCTTGAACACCCATTTTCTACCAATGGGTTTCCTTCCAGCCAACAACTCCACTAGATCCCAAGCCTCATTTTTGTGCAAAGATGTCATTTCATCAACCATGGCCTCTTTCCACATTTATCCATTGTTTGAATCTATTGCTTCCCTCGCAGTTCTATGATCATCATTAGTAATAGATAAAGCAAAATTTAAATAGAAAGTATATGTGCTATACCTTTCTGGTTGCCTTCTTTCTCGAACTAATCTTCTCACAACTTAGGTTTGTGGGTAGTCATGGAAAGAATATAACACAACCCAACACCTTGCTTCTAAGAGCATCTTCTACTCGGTTCTCCTTCCCTCTCATGTATCTGATCTCAAAGTTGAACTCACAAAGGGTAGCCAACCATCTAGCTTGCCTAGCATTTAGATTCGGTTGGTCAAACAATTACCTCAACTCACTGTGATCACTAATCAATGTAAACCTCCTGCCCAGAAAATAGTGTCTAAACATCTTCAATGCATGTACGATTGTTGTAAGCTCAAGATCATGCACCAGATAGTTTTTCTCATGCTTATTCAGTTTCCGCAACTCATAGCACACTACCTATCCTTCGTTCATGAGAACTCCACTAAATCTTCTCTTTCAAGCATATGTACACACTACAAACTCCTTGTTTCGATCCACAATATTTATTATTGGTGCATGTGTCAACCATTGCTTAAGCTGCTCAAAACTAGCCTCAAATTCTTTTGTTCATTTGAACATCTTACCTTTCCTCTGCAATGATGTGATAGGATATGAAATGCATGAGAAGTTCTTGATGAACCTCCTGTAGTAACTTGCCAATCCAATGAATGATCTCAGCTCATCGACATTCTTTGGAGCTTCCTACTCCATGATAGCCCTTAACTTTTCTGGATCCACTGGTATGCCATCCTTGGAGACAACATGCCCCAAGTAATGTACCTTAGTCTGAAAGAAGTTGTACTTGCTAGATTTATCATACAATGGATGCTCTCTTAGAAATCTCAACATTGTTGCTAAATGCTTAGCATGCTCTTCCTCATTCTTAGAATATACCAATATGTCATCAATGAATATAGTAACAAACTTGTCTAGATAAGGATGTAACACACTATTCATCAAACACATAAATGTACCTAGAGCATTAGTCAAACCGAATAGAACAACAACAAACTCATAATGCCAATCCCTGATCCTGAATGTAGTCTTGAAGATATCCTCTTCATTGATGCATATCTGATGGTACCTCGATCTCAATTCGATCTTAGAGAACATCACTACTCCCTTCAACTGACCAAACAAATCATCAATCCTCGGAAATGGGTACTTGTTCTTGAGCATTACCTTGTTCATTTGCATGTAATCAATTCACAATATGAGAGTACCATATTTCATCTTCACAAATAGCATTGGTGAGCCCTAAGGTGATACACTGGGTTGGATGTATCCTTTGTAGAAATTCCCACTGTAGATCAATAGATTATGCAATATACTAAAACACAATACAAGATCTACTTCTACAACACTTTGAGGAAGCTTAATCAATTGGAGCACGATCAATGAGAACAAATATAACTTAGAATGAGAATCAATCACACATAACACAAAAGAAATAACCCGGGGAAAGCCTCAGCCTCAAACCCCAACTCTGTATTATCATACAAGTGGAAATAAAGTCTAGATTACAAAAAGAATAAGCTCACAAGCTATCTTTTTCTCTCTGCAATCCCTCTGTTGCTCATAGACAGTCAAAGGCCTCTCTCAAACCTTCTCCTCTACCCTCCAAGCCTCCTATTTCTTTGCACAATTTTCCTTGGGGTCCAGTGCAGCCACTTGTGTGAATTGGCCTTTTCACACACTCACTAACCTTTGATATAACTGCACAATCATGAAGGAGATAAATCCTTCTCCATGGATGAGTTTCCTTTATAGGAAAAATCCATCCAACTGATAGTACATTGTCCCTCCTCTGATCTCAACTGGGTCTCTGTCTGAACTGACATGAATGAGTTATTCGTGAGAGAATATTCAGTTATCTGAAGTGCAACAGTTATATGCAAGCATGCATTAACTAACTGAACTTACATTAATTTAAACAAACTGTTTAAATCAATCTAAATGGATTTGACTCAGTTAATTGAGCCAACTAATTACAACTCAAATTAGAAATCATCCTTACCTCTTTAACTGATGGATAAATTCCTCAATTAATAGAGAAACTGTTGCATGTCCTCACATAGACTTCATGTTTGATTTTTCACAGCTAATTAACTCCTGTTGAATTAATTATTTTATTTTCAAATAGCTGTTAAGTTCAAATTCGAATTTTACTTCCTATTTTAGTCTAGGGACTAACTAAAATTTGAATCCGTCCTGAATTGCTAAAAATAGCAATGCTATTTTTAGCACTTCCATTTTTCATTCCATGTTGCTCAATCCATAGCACTTCCATTTTTCATTCCATGTTGCTCAATCCAGCACTGGTACCCAAGCTACTATTTATGGAAATGTTATTTTTAGAACTTCTATTTTTAGCATTTCTTGTTGCCATTTTCAACATCCTTTCTCCAACATTTCCTTTAATTTCAACTTTAATTCTACCGACTTAGGTGTGCTCATCCTGTAAGGTGATTTTGATGCTAGAGCTTCCCCTGGCACCAACTCAATAGAAAAGTCTATCTCCTTGTGAGGTGGCAACTCTATAATATACTTAGGTAATATATCTTGAAAATGATGCATAACTGGGTACCTACTTAACACATCTACATCCTTAACCTCCTTACCTTTATCACTAGAAATGTGCACTGCAAACATCACACAACCCTTTTTGCAACTATGCTTAGCCTGCATAGTAGTAATCATCCTCATTGATGTAGGCTTCTTCTTTCCTTGCAAAGTCCTCCTTTCTGCATTATCATACGCACACTCAATGGCCTTGTTGAAGCAATCCACTTTGGTTCTTTGAAGGTGTAACAAATCCATACCCAAAAGCATACTATAAAATCCAAATGGAAATACTTTCAAGTGTGCTGATGTAGGCATACCATTTAACTCAAATCTACAAGCTCTTACCCAATGGTGAACTCGCTTCTTTGTATTTGTAGCAAACTATACCAACCAATATTTTACATGCACTTCTTTTATCAAAACACACTTATCCACCAGGTCAAGATTAATATAACTATGGTTAGATCCAGATCAATCAAAATAGAAACAACTGGATCACAAAGCTTACCATTCCTCTCAATGATAGATGTCTGGTGATCCGCCTGCCTATTTTCCACAACTGCATAAATACAAGGAATGTTATGAACAACATCACCAATGGTATGCGCTTCCTGAGCACTATAGATATGGGGTCTACCACCACTCTGATACTACAGACAATTCCTCTTATGAAGTTCCTTACCACATATCCAACATTGTAATGGCTCCCTATCACTGCTTCTAGTCTGCTGCTCTCCATCTCCTTTCTTAGTTGTATTGAATCTCTTGTAAGGAGCTACATTTTCTTTCTCACTTGCATCATGAGGTATACCTTGCTTTGGTGGTCATTTTATATTAGCTTTATCATTTATTTTCAAGTCATTCTTAGGCTCAACTTTGTGCTTTTGTTGCTCATAACAATGTTTCAACTTTCGAATGGCCTCCTCCAATGATCTACGCTCATCAAACTCAATCCGGTCTTTGCATGCTACTAGCATTCCACCAATGAATCTTTGAACCTTGGCCTTCTTCTCCTTCAGGTAAGGCACATACCTTAACAACTCCAATAACCTAATAGTATACTCATCATCTGTCATACAACCCATCTACAACTCATAAAATTCCTTAGGTCTATCATCATAGTATCTCTCTAACAAGTACTTCTTCTTGAAGAGCCTTTCAAATGCATGGAAAGTCAAATATTCCTCATGTATACCTTTGAAATTATTCACGTCTTCCCATCAAATATCCTCTTTACCTTTTTGACTGAAAGTGGCTATCTTTTGTTTCATGATTTTTGAATAATCATGCAATCAGAAGAACTTTCTAATACCAAGAAACCATACCTTTGCATCCTATGATTTCTTCATCTCTCCATCAAAGGTAGGTGACTTTCCTTTCTTAAAATCATATGGAAAGTATCCCTATTACTCCTCCTATAAGGATGATAATGATCATGATCATGATGCCTTTAAGAACTAGAACTAGAATAGTACTTGTGTTTATCACATCTCCTATCCCGAGTGTCCAACAACTTGCCATCTCTCACCATGTCAGATCTATCCAACTTGTGACACCAAAAGACCTTCTTCCATATTCCCCATTAATTTTATCCTTTGGCTCATGGCTAATCCGAAGTGGCCCTTGTTGCTACAATTCTAACAGACTCTGAAGAAGTATAACATTAAATTATGCTTGTTTCTCTTGTGCCTCTATGATCTTGTCATTATAAGCCTTACAACTCCTTATTTCTTCCTTTAGGCTTTTCAATGTATCTACCAAATCATAAGATAGCCCAACACCACATTGCTCATTTGATTCATAGGGAGAGTCTTTGTAGTATACCATCTTTCTAGCCATTTGATCTCTTTCCTTCAAGGAATACGATGTCAACTAAACCAAATCACAATAAACCGACGTACCTTAGCATAATTCAGGGAGGATACCTTGTCTGCAAGATCATTAAATCAACATGATACATGTATAACATAATCATAACATCATATAGACATATATCGAATAACTGCATCAACACATAACATCATTCTAGTTAGGGTTCAGTCATCAATGCAAGGCCATATCAACAATGCATGATATGACCTCATGCATGACAAGAACCATTACTCAAATGTACACATTTCCACATGCAACTGTCAACATGCATAAGCAATGTCTAATCACTACACATATGCATGAACACATGTAGTTGAGCATAAGCGATCAATTCTTGTAACCAACCTACAAGACTGATACATGTAGTCAAACAGAAAATAATGTAGCCAATCAAATAAGGATGTAATCAAACGACATATAACAATATGTAACTAGTGATATACTCATGATGATGCATTCCACAAAATCAACATCAAGTTTCTAATGAAAACCTTACTATAACCATGATCAACATTATGCAGTGCAACAAGCATAAGGAATGAAAGTGTAAGAGAAACACATGCATGACCAACACATTCACCCAAGGAGAGAGAAACCATGCTCTGATACCAATCTGTAACACCCTCTCCTCCCATATCTACCCAAGAAACTGTCCATCCAGGGTAAACATACGATGATAGAGGCCACGATAAGGGATTCAACCTCCTTGGTGACCTTACGGAAATGGAATTGATGGAACACATCAACCAAACCTATCCACATCAGAAACAACACCCTTAGGAGACATGTCATCCACTCAGTAATTTTGTGCCTTGGTCCCACTAATGTTTTAAGCCTTTCAACGCCTAGTCACTCTCATCCTATAGGCATGCCAATGTCCAAAAACCTCCAGTCCTTCTCACAGGTCTGTGTGCTAGTGTGGAGGGACTTTTCCTAGCAGACCTATGTGAGCGTCTGTGAAATTCAAGGAATTGTTTTAGTCTAGACTTCCAACCAATTCCTAGTAATTGTCACAACTTCTAGAATCCATCATTGACATGATGACAAGACTAAAAAATAAAAGATCAGCCTCACGACTAGGCCTAAGCATCTCCAAGTGGGCTGCCATTCTATCAAACACTTGGCATCAATGCAACCTATAGGTATAGGATACAATTCAAAGCATGAACGATTAAAAGCACTTATGAAACATAAAAAGAAGTATCACTACCTCTTCCATTGAAATTCCATAACATCAATTAGTTATTACATTGTAACAATCCTGGTGAAATTTTCATGTAATAAAAGTTAATAAAGGAAAAATAAGACCACAGTTAAGGGACACTTATTCCAAGATGAATGTTGGGCAAATATATCCTAGTGGGCATCACTAGATGTGTGTTTTGGCTAAGGAAAATTGGAAAAGGCTAAGGCAAAGGCATTAAAAGTTAAAAAGGCATTTTTTGTACATTTATTAATGAAAATAAAGGAACATAGTAGAAAAGGAAGGTAAAAGGTCACAGGTTGCATGTGAGGATGAAATTGAAGGAAATAATGGAAAATGAAGAAATCAGAGGCCTCATTAATAAAAGGGATTTTGAGGATCAGTTGGTAACCTTTTTTTAGTCCAAGTTTGGAGCTCTATCATTATTCTCTCTCTCTCTCACTCTTGGTCACATAGAGTTTTCTTGGAGCACTCTAGGTTTGGATCAAGGAAGGAAAACCAAGCAAAGGGAAAGGAAGGAAAGCAAGGATCAAGGAAGAAAAGAAGGATCAAGAAGCTTCAGCAAGAATACTTGTAGGTAACCCTTTACATGTGTGATTTCCTAACTAGTTGGGACATGCATGGATTTTCATTTTGGTGTATGGTTCTCTTGTTATTGATGGCATGGTTTTGTTGGGTTATGATAGTGGTTTTCAGCCTAGCCTTCTCTTTTTCCAAATTCCATGGTGCTGGGATGTTTATTTGGTTTTGAACTTTGGTTTTCCAGATTGATTTAGGAATCTGGGGCAGAGGTGGTCTCAAGGTTCATTCTTAAAGGCCTAGGAATCCCTTGACTGGTTTTAGTGGGATTCATGGTAATGCCTGAGGGAGAAGTCTCAATTTAGGATCTAGTGATCTAGGTTTTGATTGCGGTAAATCCTAAGAGAATGGTCTAAGTTTAGGGCCTAGTGATTCAAGGTTTAGATTGCATTAAAGCCTAAGAGACAATGAGATGGAAAATTCCTCAAGGACAGTGATGGATTCTGGATGCCATTCCAAGTTCGGTTCGATTTTTATGTGAGCATCGGTTTGGTGTGATCATGGTTTGGTGAGGGTGGAGGTAATTTAACCTTTGAATTCCCTTTGTTCTTGGATTGGTTGTTCTATGACATCCCACATTCATGCTTGGAATATGGCATGAGGGTGAGTGGCTAAAAGAGAGATTTGGTTCAGCCATGTCTATG
Source organism: Pinus taeda (assembly GCA_000404065.3). NCBI lineage: Eukaryota > Viridiplantae > Streptophyta > Pinopsida > Pinales > Pinaceae > Pinus > Pinus taeda. The sequence continues at coordinate 84,929 of APFE030017218.1, forward strand.
GCCGGGTGGTACGTGGAAGTCTCAAACTTGGTCAAATTTTCCTATGATTAATAAAAGCTAAGTTCTCTTTGGCATTGATTTATATGTGGATTTAATGGTTTTCATATCTCTGACATTTATGTGGATTTAATGTTGGTTATACATATGGTTATGTGACCGGTTCATGTCATCGTCATTTCATGTATTTACTTGTAATTGTTAAATGGATGAATGCAATACCTAATTGATGATATAATAGCCCAATGGAAAGGGAGGTGATCCTTTTGGTTATGTTTCATAAGTTATTTCATTCATTTATGCTCTGTCTTGTATCTTAGACCTATAGGTGTCATTGATGCTAAGTTTTTAAAAAATGTTAGACCCAGTTGCGTATGCTCAGGCCTAATCCTCAGGTTGATTTTGAGTATTCAGTATTGTTATCATGTCTTTGAATGATTATGAAGGTTGTAACAAGTTTAGGGAAGAGTTTGGATTCTAGGCTAGAAAAGTGGCTTGAAGCTCGGGGTCACTGGCACATGTTTGCTGAAAAAAGTCCATAGTCGCTCGCACAGAGGCCTATGAGAGCGACTTTGAGTTTCTGGTCACTGTCTTACCTATAGAATGAGAGTGACTCTGGGTTAAAAGGCTTAAATCATGAGTGGGACTCAAGGAAAGGCTGTCTAAGTGGCTGACATGTCTCTTGAGGGTGTTTTGCTGGTGTGGATGAGTTTGTTTGATGAGTTCCATTGATTTCATTTCCTTAAGGTCACCAAGGAGATTGAATCCCTTATAGTAACCTCTCTCATCACATGTTTGCCCAGTTGGTTGGCTTCTTGGGTGGACATGGGAGGATGGGGTGTTATGGATTGGTATCCAAGCATGGTTGTGCTCTCCTTGGGTGAAGGTGCTTGGTCATGCATGCATGTCAGTTTCATGTGTGTCTCTTACACTTTCATTCCATGTGCTTGTTGCATTTCTTCATGTTGATCATGATTGTAGTAAGGTTGTCATGAGGAGATTGATGTGATTTATGGGATGCATCATCAAAAGTTTATGACTGGTTGCATATGATTATATGTCTCTTACATGTTGATTATATGTCGCTTGACTACATCCTTGTATGTCAAGTGCATTCTTGAATGTTTTGATTACATGTATCAGTCTTGTAGGTTGATTACAAGAATTGATCACTTATGCTCGAATACATGTGTTCATATGTATATGTAGTTGATTAGGCATTTCTTATGCATGTTGATAGTTGCATGTGGCAATGTGTGCAATGGAGTAATGATTGTTGTCATGCATGAGGTTACAACATGCATTGTTGATATGGACTTGCATTGATGACTGGACCCTAGCTAGAATGGTGTTTATGCGTTGATACACTTATTTGATACATGTCTATATGTTGTTATGATTGTGTTATACATGTATCACATTGATTGGATGAATCTGTAGAAAAGGTATCCTCCTCGAATTATGCTAAGGTACGTTGGTTTATTGTGATTTGGTTTAGTTGACATAGTATGCCTTGTAGGAAATAGATCAAATGGCTAGCAAGGTGGTAGACTACATAAAATCTCCCTATGCATAAGATGGGCACCGTGGTGTGGGGAACTCTTTTGACCTAGAAGACACATTGAGAAGCCTAAAGGAAGAAATAAAGAGTTTCAAAGCAGACAATGACAAAATCATGGAGGCACAAGAGAAACAAGTAGAGGTGAATGCAATACTACTTCAGAGTTTGTTAGATTTCTAGTGACAAGGACCACTTCGGATTAGCCATGGAAATGAGGAAAAAACTAAAGGGGCATATGGTAGAAGGTATCTTAGTAGACATAGGTCGGATAGATCTGACACGATCAGAGATGGAAGGTTGTTTGACACTTTGGATAGGAGAGGTGATCAACACATGTACTATTCCAATTCTGGTTTTGATAGACATCATGATCATCATCATCATCATACTTACAGGAGGCATGATAGGGGATACTTAACGGATGAGTTTAAGAAAGAAAATCCACCTACCTTTGATGGAGAGATGAAGAAATTAAAAGATGCAAAAGCATGGTTGCTTGGTATGAAGAAATTCTTCCAATTTCATGATTATTCAGAAAACATGAAAGAAAATATAGTCACTTTCAGTCTCAAAGCTAAGGCAGATATTTGGTGGGAAGACGTGAATAATGTCAAAGGTATACATGAGGAGGATTTGACTTAACATGCATTTGAAAGGATATTCAAGAAGTACTTGTTAGAGAGGTACTATGATGATAAAGATAAGGAATTTTATGAGTTGCGGATGGGTTCTATGACAGATGATGAGTATACTAGTAGATTTTTGGAGCTATTGAGATATGTGCCTTACCTCAAGGAGGAGAAGGCCAAGGTTCAGATATTCATCAGTGGAATGGCAATTGCTTACAGAGACCGAATTGAGTTCGATGAGCCTAGATCCTTGGAGGAGGCCATCCAAAAGTTGAAGCATTCTTATGAGCAATCGAAGTGAAAGGTTGAGCCCAAGCATGACTTGAAAAGAATTGAGAAAGCTAAAGGAAAGTGGCCACCAAAGAGAGGAAGACCTCAAGATGAAAGAGAGAAGAAAATGTAGTTCCTTATAAGAGATTCAACACAGCTCAGAAAGGACGTGGAGATCATCAAGCTAGAGGTGGTGGTAGGGAGCCATTGTTGTGTTGGATATGTGGTAAGGATCATCATAAGAGGGATTGTCTACAATATCAGAGTGGTGCTAGAGCCCAGATCTACAGTGCTCAGGAGGGGCATACAGTTGGTGATGTTGGTCATAGAATTCCTTAGGTCTATGCAGCTGTGGACAATAGGTAGGTGGATCATGAAGCATCAATCATTGAGATGGAAAATAAGCTTTGTGAGCAAGTTGTTTCTATTTTGATTGATCCTGGATCTAACTATAACTATATTAATCCTAGCCTGGTGGATAAGTGTGGTTTGGTAAAATAAGTGCATGTAGAATTTTGGTTGGTACAGTTGGCTACAAGTACAAATAAGTGAGTTCACCATTGGTTAAGAGCTTGTGCATTTGAGTTATATGGTATGCCTACAACAACAAATTTGAATGTACTGCCATTGGGTTCATATAGTATGATTTTGGGTATGGATTAGCTATACCTTCATAGAACCAAAGTGGATTTGCTTTGACAAGGCCATTGGGGTGTGGATGATAGTGGGCAAAATAGGATTGTACAAGGGAAGAAGAAACCTAGATTAGTGAGGATGGTTATCACTATGCAGGCTAAGTGTAGTTGTAGAAAAGGTTGTGTGATGTTTGTAGTACACATTTCTAGTGACAAGGGTAAGGAGGCTGAGGATGATGATGTGTTGAGCAGGTGCCTAGTTTTGTAGCAGTTTTAAGATTTATTTCCTGAGGACATTACAGAGTTTCCACCTCATAGGGAGGTAGAATTTTCTATTGAGTTAGTGCTAGGGGCAACCCAAGCATCAAGTCACCTTACAAGATGTGCACACTTGAGTTGGTTGAGTTAAAGTTGCAGTTGAAGGAAATATTGGACAAGGGGTACATTAGGCCGAGTATATGGCGTTGGGGTGCACTAGAAACTTCTCATGCATTGCATATCCTATCACATCATTGTAGTGGAAAGGTAAGAAGTTTGAATGGATAGAAGAATGTGAGGCTAGTTTTGAGTAGCTTAAGAAGTTGTTGACACATGCACTAGTGCTAAAACCATGGATCCAGATAAGGAGTTTGTAGTGTGTACAGATTATTGCAAGAGAGTACTTGGTGGAGTTCTCATGCAAGAAGAGCAGGTAGTGTGCTATGAGTAATGAAAATTGAATGAGCATTAGAAGAACTATCCAACGCACAATATTGAGCTGGCAGTGATTATACACGCATTGAAGATGTGGAGGCACCATCTTCATGGCATGAGGTTTACATTGATGAGCGATCATAATGGGTTGAGATATTTGTTTGATCAGTTGAATCCGAATGCTACACAAGATATATGGTTAGCTACCCTTAATGAGTTCGACATCGAGATCAGATACATCAAAGGGAAGGAGAATCGAGTTGCAGATGCGCTTACCAGGAAGGTACAAGTAAATCATATAGTAACTATGAGCTTTTATGGGACATAGTTACAAGATAAGATCTTGCAGGTAGGACAGCGAGATGACAAATACATGGAGATTATGCATAGGTTACAACAGAACATAGGTACAGGTATAGGTGATCAGGATGCAGATTATTGTCTCACAGTAGATGGTTTGGTGAGACTTAGAGACATGATCTATGTGCTAAATTGTAGTGAGTTGGAGAAGATTATCTTAGGGGAATTTCATGCCAAGCCATACTTGGGTCATCCGGGATATCAAAAGATGTTTACATCGGTAAAGAAGTCATACTATTGGTTGAAATTTGAAGAGTGAAGTGGCAGATTTCATGGCTAGATGTTTAGATTGTCAACGGGTCAAGGCATAATGTAAGCATGCAGGCAGTTTACTACATCCTATAGTAATTATTGAAAGGAAATAAGAGGTCATTTCCATGGATTTCATCATAGATATTTTGAGGACAATGAAGCAAAATGACTCTATTATGGTAATTGTTGATAGATTGAGCAAGGTAGCTCACTTCATTCCAGTGAAGACTACATATTTAGCCAGTGAGATAGCACAGGCGTTCATTAGAGAGATAGTAAGACTACATCCAAAGAAGATTGTGTCAGACAGGGATGCAACGTTCACTTCCAAGTTTTGGAAGGAGCTATTTGCAAGCTTGGGCATAAAGTTTGCCTTTATCACATCTTATCATCCGCAGATAGATGGACAGACATAGAGGGATAACAAGATCCTAGAAGATATGTTGAGGATGTACGTGATGCACCAGCAGAAGAAATGGGAGGAGTATATTCCATTGGTTGAGTTCACATACAAAAATGGTTATCATGAGTCATTGAGGATAAGTCCTTTCGAGGCATTGTATGGATGAAGTTGTAACACTCCGATCAACTAGAGTGACCCATTGAACAGGGTACTTATTGGACCAGACATGTTGGTAGACATGGAGCAGGAAATGTAGGTTATAAAGAAGAAGCTAAAGGAAACATAGGATAGATAGAAGAGTTATGTGGAGCAACATAGGGTGTTCAAGGAGTTTTAGGTTGGGGAGCATGTGTATTTTCGCATTCAGCCTAAGAAAATCTCTTTGAGGATTGGTTCATGTGCCAAGTTGGCACCACGGTATTACGAGCATTTCAAGATCCTTATGAGGATTAGACCAGTGGCATATCGACTTGCACTACCTCCAACAATGAAATTCGATGATGTTTTCCATATTTCATTGCTTAAGAAGTATATAAATGATGTTGATCATGTTATTGATTGGTTTGTATTGCAGGTGGAGAAAGAGGGAGAGTTCCATCTAGAGCCTTAGTGCATATTGCAGTGGAAACATCTCATGCTCAATAATAGATCCATAGAGAAAGTTAAAGTGCAATGGAAGCACTTTGGGCCTGAAGAAGCTACATGAAAAAGGACATATTAGATGTGAGCCTTGTATCCTTCATTGTTTGTTGGTTGAGGCAAAGAAATTTTGGTTCGATTTTGGTATATGTTTGGCATATGTTTTGTTGATTTTTTGGTATATGTATGTATATGTATGTGGATGTAAATACTGCCATGAGCTAAGTTGTAAAGCTCTAATAAGTGGTATGGGTGTCATATTATTATGGTTGTTACTTTTTCATGTTGTCATGATGTTTTTATTTTGAGCAGGTCTTTCATTGTAAATACTACAACGAGCTATGTTATAAAGCTCCATGGGAAGTATGTTTTATTTTGAGCGGTTTTGTTGAGATCATGGTGTGATTTAACATCAAGGAAGGTGTTACCCAAGGGGGAGGGTTCTGTAACTCCCCTCGTGAAAATTTCATGTAATAAAAGTTAATAAAGGAAAAATAAGACCATGGTTAAGAGACACTTATTCCAAGCTGAATGTTGGGCAAAGATATCCTAGTGGGCATCATTAGATGTGTTTTTTGGCTAATGAAAATTGGAAAAGGTTAAGGCAAAGGCATTAAAATGAGAAAAGGTATTTTTGGTACATTTATTAATGAAAATAAAGGAAAATAGGAGAAAAGGAAGGCAAAAAGTCACAGGTTGCATGTGAGGAGGAAATTGAAGGAAATAATGGAAAATGAAGAAATTAGAGGCCTCATCAATAAAAATTATTCTGTGCATTAGTTGGTAACCTTTCTTCAATTCAATTTTGGTGCTCTTTCATTATTCTCTCTCTCTCTCTCTCTCTCATCTTGGTCAAGTAGAGTTTTCTTGGAGCACTGTAGCTTTGGATCTAGGAAGGAAAAGCGAAGGGAAAGGAAGGAAAGTAAGGATCAAGGAAGAAAAGAAGGATCAAACAACTTCAATAGGAATAATTTTAAGCAACCCTTTGCAAGTGTGATTTCCTAGTTGGTTGGGACACACATGGCTTTTCATGTTAGTGTTTGGTTCTCTTGTTGCCATTGGCATGGTTTTGTCGGGTTATGACAATGGTTTTCAGCATAGCCTTTCCTTTTTTTGGATGCCATGGTGTTGGGATGTTTATTTGGTTTTGAGCATTGCTTTTCTGGATGGATTTCAGAATCCAAGGCAGAGTTGGTCTCAAGGTTCATTCCCAAAGGCCTAGGAATCTCTTGACTAGTTTTGGCGGGATACACGTTAAAGCTTGAGCGAGAAGTCTCAGTTGAGGGCCTAGTGATCTGACTGTAGATCGCAGTAAAACCCAAGAGACTGCTCTCAGTTTAGGGCCTAGTGATTTGGGATTGGATTACGGTAAAGCCTAAGAGACAAGGAGACAAAAAATTGCTCAAGGATAGTGATGGATTTCGGATGACATTCCAAGTTTGATTCAGTTGTGATCGCAACACCGGTTTGGTGTGATCATGGTTTGGTGAGGGTGGAGGTGGTTTCACCTTTGGATTCCCTTGGTTGTTCTTGGATTGGTTATTTTATGATATCCCACCTTCATGCTTGGAATATGGCATGGGGGTGACTAGCTGAAACAGAGATTTGGTTCAGCCATGTCTATGGTTGGGTGGTATGTGGAAGTCTCGAACTTGGCTGGATTTTCCTATGATTAATAAAAGCTAAGTTCTCTTACTTTTTCACTAATTCATATGTGGATTTAATGGTTGTCATATCTATGATATTTATATGGTTTAAGGTTGGTTATAAGCATGGTTATGTGACTAGTTCATGTCATGGTTATTTCATGTATTTACTTGTACTTGTTAAATGGATGGATGCAAGACCTAATAATGATATAATAGTCCAATGGAAAAGGAGGTGATCCTTCTGGTTATGTTTCATAAGTTCTTTCAATTATTTATGCTTTGTCTTGTATCCTAGACCTGCAGGTTTCATTGATACCAAGTGTTTGACAAAATGTCAGTCCCCGTTGTTGATGCTCGAGCCTAATCCTGATGTTGATTTTGAGTGTTCAGTATTTTTATCATGTATTTTATTGATTTTGAAGGTTGTAATAAGTTCTACACAGAGGCCTAGATTCTAGGCTAGAAAAGTGGCTCAAATCTTAGGTTCTCTAGCACAAGTCTACTCAGAAAAGTCCATAGTTGCTAGCATAGAGACCTATGAGAGTGAATTTGAGTTACTTGTCGTTGTCTTGCCTATAGCATGAGAGTGAATCTGGGTTGAAAGGCTTAAATCATTAGTGGGACTCATGGATAGGTTGTTTGAGTGACTGACATGTCTTCTGAGGGTGATTTGATGACGTGGATGTGTTTATTTGATGAGTTTCGTCGATTCCATTTCCTTAAGGTCACCAAGGATATTGGATCCCTTATAATAACCTCTCTCATCAAATGTTTTCCCAGTTGGTTGGCTTCTTGGGTGGACTTGAGAGGGGAGTTGTTACATGCATCCATCATTTTAGAAATTACAAGTAAATACATGAAATAACCATGACATGAACCAGTCATACAACCATGCTTATAACCAGAATTAAACCATATAAATATTAGAGATATGAAAACCATAAAATCCACATATAAACAATTTTAAAGTAAGATAACTTAGCTTTCATTAATCATAGGAAAATCTGACCAGGTTCAAGACTTCCATGTACCACCCAACCTTAGACATGGTGGAAACAAATCTTTCTTTAAGCGAGTCACCCCCGTGCCATATTCCAAGCATGAATGTGGGATATTATAGGAAACCAATCCAAAACAACCAAGGGAATGCATTGGTTAAACCAACTCCACCCTCATCAAACCATGATCAAACCAAAATCGGTGTTGCGATCACAATCAAACTGAACTTGGAATGCCATCAAGAATCCATCACTATCCTTGAGGAATTTTCCATCTCCTTGTCTCTCAGGTTTTATTGCAATCCAATCCTAGATCACTAGGCCCTAAACCAAGACAAGTCTCCCATTATTTATTTCAGTCCAAACCTAGACAACTAGGCCCTAAATTGAGACTTCGACCTCAGGATTTACTATTTATCCCACCAAAACTGGTCAAGGGATTCCTAGGCCTTTGGGAATGAAACTTGAGACCACCTCTGACCTAGATTCTGAAATCCATCCGGCAAACCAATGCTCGAAATCGAGATAAAAATCCTAACATACCATGGCATCTGGAAAAAGGCAAGGTTAGGCTGAAAACCATTGTCATAACACGGTGAAACCATGCCACCAACAACAAGAGAACCAAGATAACCATACACCAACATGCAAGGCCACGCATGTCCAAACCAGCTAGGAAATCACACATGCAATATGTTACCTGCAAGTATTCCTGCTGAAGTTACCTGATCATTCTCTTCTTCCTTGATCCTTAATTTCCTTCCTTTTCCTTTGATTTCTTTTCCTTCCTTGATCTAAATGTAGAGTGCTCCAAGAAAAATCTAAGTGACCAAGAGTGAAATAGAGAGCAAGAGAGAGAATAATGAGACAGCTCGAAAACTAAACTGACCAAATGTTCCCAACTGATCCTCAGAAGCCTTTTTATTAATGAGGCCTTCAATTTCTTAAATTTCCATTATTTTCCTTCAGTTTCCTTCTCACATGCAGACTGTGACCTTTCACCTTACTTTTCTCCTATTTTCCTTTATTTTCGTAAACAAATGTCCCAAAAATGCCTTTTTTCCTTTTAATGCCTTTGCCTTAGCCTTTGCCAATTTCCTTAGCCATAAACACATCGAGTGATGCCCACTAGGTTATCTTTGCCCAACATTCAACTTAGAATATGTGTCCCTTAACCGTGTTCTTATTTTTCCTTTATTAACTTTTATTACATGAACTTTTCACCAGGGTTGTTACATCTTCAATGCATGAATCATCACTTCCGACTCATGATCAATATCACGAGTCACATAATTTTTCTCGTGCTCATTTATTTTAGTTGAATCATAACATACCGATATGTCCCTCTTACATCAAGACTCTACCAAGTCCTCTCTTGCAAGCATCTGTACACACCACGAACTCTTTATCTAGATTTGAAATCTTTAGCATTGGAGCATTTGTAAGCAACTGCTTCAACTACTCAAGACTAGAAGCACATTCCTTTTTCCATTTAAATTTCTTTCCTTTTCATTGCAATGATGTAATAGGATAGGAAATATGTGAGAAGTTCTTGATGAATCTCTTGTATTAACCTGCTAACCCCATGAATGATCTGAACTCATCCACATTTCCAGAAACTACCCATTCCATGATAGCTCTTATCTTTTTCGAATCCTATGTTATGCCTTCCTTGGGAACAACAAGTCCCAAGTAATGTACCTCTTTCTAAAAGAAACTACACTTACTAAGCTTGGCATATAATTGATTCTCTCTTAGCAATCTCAATACTATTGCAGAGTGTTTTGCATGCTCTTCCTCATTCTTAGAATATATCAATATATCATCAATGAATACAATAAAAAACTTGTCCAGATAAGGATGCAATGCACTATTCATCAAACGCATGAAAGTAGATGGAGCATTAGTCAAACCAAATGGAACCACTACAAACTCAGAATTCCCATACCTAGTCTAGAAAGTAGTCTTATAGATGTCCTCTTCTTTGATGCATACCTGATGATATCCTAATCTCAAATCAATCTTCTAGAACACTGTTGCTCCCTTAAGCAAATCAAAAAAGTCATCAATCTATGGTGAAGGGTACCTATTCTTGATCATTACCTTGTTCAACTACCTATAATCAATACATAACCTGAGAGTACCATCCTTCTTATTTACGAACAATATTGGTGCACACCAAGGCGACCCACTTGGCCTAATGTATCCCTTATCAAGCATTTCCTTCAACTACAACTTCAATTCCACTAGATCTGGAGTGGTCATCCTTTAAGCAAGGAAAAATTTAAGGCCTAATATTCACAGATGGGATAATTTTCCATGTTTTCTCCAAAAGAAAGATCCCTAATTTTCCATTTTTTCTAAAAATGATTCGCCCAAATTTTATAGCATAGAGTTATTTTACCTTGCAAATTTCCAAAATTTTATAGATACTATATTAAATCATTAGAGATTTGAATATTTTACAAAAAATATCACCAAATATTTTATAGTTTGCATAATATGGTAGTAAGATTAGCCAAGGTTTCTAAATTTTAATAAAAAATTCCATCCTTAAAATTTTCCTTGCCTGCAAGGTTCTTTTGATGTGGGTGCTTCCCCTAGTACTAGCTCAATAAAAAAGTCCACATCCCTATGAGGTGGAAACTTTGAAATATTTGTTGGAAACACATCTTGAAACTACTACAATACTGGATACCTCTTCAATACTTCCACATCCTCAACATCCTTACCTTTATCACTAAAAATATACACTGCAAAAAACACACACGCTTTCCTACAACTACACTTTGCCTACATAGATGTAACCATTCTAACTTATGTAGGATCATTCTTACCTTATAAGATTCTTTTCTCTCCATCATCATCCAAGCACTCAATAGCCTTCTCGTAACAATCCAACTTAGTCCTGTGAAGGTATGTTGGGCGTGGGATCCCCCCCAAGGCAAGTTTTGGTGCTTAAAGCCCAAGTTTTGACTAAGTCCTATGTAAAGATTCAGTTTTGACTAAGTCTGACGTAAAGACTCCCTGATTTGTGGGCACAGAGCGTGAATATGGTAAATGAGTCAGAGGGTTGTCTGCCCTCTTTTTTGTAATGTAATGTCAGTTTGAAATATCTACCCATGGTCCGCAGACCATGGGATTGTATAAATAGAGCGAGGCTCTAAGTGTAAAAATAACATCTAAGGAATATTGATTGAGTCAAAGTGTATAGTTGTGTCTTTGGGTCGTAGAGTAGGAGAAGGCTTTACAGCTGAGTGCTTGGAGGCCTAGTAGGTTGCAGCTGAGTGCGCAGACCCCTGCAGCTGATTGCGCAGGGCAAGGCGAGTCGTAACCATTGGAAGCATTAACAAAGAGAAGTTTTACCATATTTCTATGTATCTTTTCCTGTTTTATGCATTGAAATATATTGGGTATGAATTGTAAGTTGATTATTTATTTACTGTGTGAACTTATATGAATGTGCTGAATAAGTAAATCTAATAGAAGGTATCTATTTATGAGAAGATAACTAATTGTTATAAGAAGATAAGTAAGATCCATGGTGTGACTTGGGGAAGTAGTGAAGATCGCTGCCCTAGCAGCGCGAAAGTCCCACAACCCCTAGTTAGGGTTGCGCGAAGGCGAATATAACCAGGTTGCGAAGGCCTCAGGGCCAAGTGTTGAGCCCTAAGAAGGTATGTAATTACCACTCACTTTGTCATATTTTCCTTGAATTCATAACTCCTTTACATTATGAAATAAGTATATGGCAAAATATTATGATAGAATCTAGAAGAATTGTATGCAACGTAAAATGACTAATAATTACCCTTTTCCTATGTAGAAAAAGGAGAAAACGGAAGATCACCGTTCTAAAGGAAAAGACAAGAAAATGTTAACTGTTGTCCCTTTGACAGGGAATCGTATCCAAACAAGGCAATCTAAACTGGAGTGTATAAGGCAGGAAAAGGAAGAGGAGGTACCAAATCAGCGTAAGAGAATAAGAAGGTAACTGAGAAAAACTAATAGTATGGCAAATCCCTCAGGATCCTTTGATCCTAAGGGATCGCTACCTTAACAATTCGCTGTATCATTGATATCTCCACTCAACTGCTATAAGAGGAGGCAACATTGCTAGCCCAAGGGATGGAACTATTGTGGTTTTTATGAAATTTACTATTGTAATTGAAACTTTGATCATCGACTCTCTCTAAGAGCGATTATTATAACTCTGTTTTGATGCGTAATATATAAATGTTGGTTGTTTTTCTATATTTGATTCCGGAGTAATCTTAAGTAATGCAATGTGTCCCTGGAGGCTAAGGGCCTAGCCCTAGTGGAACACTTGCTCCTGTACCATTATTTTTGATTCGTGTGTGGTTTGATTTCTTTTACCCACTCTATTCAGTAATCTGATGTTCCATACTACTTTACATATCGGTTTTGCTACATTTCGTTTCTACCTGAATAAGTAATGTTATTCTTTGCAACAGGAATGTTATGCTATTAATTCTAGCTTTATATCACATTGATGTTCCTTTAATAACTAGTATTATCATATAACATTACTATTCCTTACAGATTACCATTACTGTTCGATTACAGAGTAACACTGTTGTACATCCATAAATTGGTATTACTGTATTTATCTATGGTTTACTCTTAAACATGATTGCTGTTCATTTAGGATTGTTGTCCCATCATGATCACAATTGTTGTTCCTTTATACCTGAGATTCATACTTGTTATATCAGAGTTTAGATTGTTGTTCATTTTAATATAGGAGTGCCACGTGTAATGTTTGATCTGGTTTGCTGTACATTTACATTTGATTTAAGTTGTTGTTCCATATTTCATTTCCATTAGTTTGCTGTCCTATTTCCATTTTCTGTTCAAATCATTTCTAAAGTAAAGATTGTTACTCAATTCCTGTAGGATACAGTTATTTCTTCATTCATTCCTGTAGGTTAAGGTTTTGCTGTTCAATTTCTATTAAATAGATTAGTTGTTGTTCCATTTCTTGTCATTTGAATGATCATTGCTTCGGTGTGCAGAATGATCTGAAATTGTAGTGAACATTGACATATGTTGTCCAGTTCCCAGATTGATGATCATTTCCTTGATTGCTTTTTAATTGCATCAGTTTACAAAGGGAAGAGTTACCACTACTGTACCCTTGACTGATAAATTGTTGTAGCTTTTTAAGTGCATGATTTGAGTTTTAAGTTTCTTTCTGAAAGTAGATTTTATTTCAAGCATCTGTTTACTCTTGTATTTTAAGAATTATAATACTAGCATTACTCTAAAAAATGACTGCCTCAAACTGAGTACACTCTTTGAAATAAAAAATTGTTCCTGGATTGATAATTAATGTAGGGTAAATAGAGGTGAAAAAGACCCTTTTTACTACTCGACACCAAGGAAGGGCACGAAGAAACCTGCGTGGAAGTAGTCACAGTTGGACTAAATCAATGCCTTAGACATATCAAGGGTGCAGAAACCTAGTTCCAGCATCCCCCATACTGCTTCGGGTGAGACCTCAGTCCACGCTCCGTGGACTGTTGCCGAAAGGGCTAGTAGTACAGGGATTTGTTTGGCTAATTAACTTCGAACCTGAGTCAATCCCCAACAATCCAACAAGGTACAACCAATCCATACCCAGAAACACACTTTACAAACCTAATGGAAACACATTCATATGCACGGATGTAGGCATACCGTCCAACACAAATACACAAGCTCTTACCCAACTATGATTTTTTTTGTTAGTACCTGTATCCAAATGCACCAACTAAGACTTTGCATGAAATTCTTTTCTCAAACCACACTTATACACCACTTCAGGGTTAACATAACTATAATTATATCCAAGGTCAATTAAAATAGAGACAAATCAATCACAAATCTTACCTTCCATCTCAATAATATATTCCTGGTGATCAATCTGCTTGTTATCAAATGTTTCATATATCTAAGGAATGCTTTGTCCAACATACCCAACTGTCTGCGCCTCCTGAGAACTATAGATATGATGCCTACCACCATGATATGTCAGATAATCCTTCTTGAGATGATTCTTTCTACATATCCAATCACTACAACTGTCTCCTACCATCACCTCTATTTTGCTACTCTCCAGGCTGAGGTCCATGTCCCTTCTTTACTGCATTAAACTTTTTATAAGGAGAAACATTCTCTTTCTCTCCTACATCCTGAGGTCTTGTTCAATTTGGTGTCCATTTACCTTTAATATTGTCATTTCCTTTCCAACCCTACTTAAACTCTATCTTACACTTTGATTTCTTATAACAGTGCTTCAACTTTCCAGTGACTTCCTCAACGATCCAGGCTCATCATAATCATTCTGATCGTTGAATGCTATTGGAAATCAACTGATAAATTTCTGAACTTTGGTTTTCTCATCCTTAAGATACAACACATACCTCAACAACTCAAAGAACTTAGTCATGTATTTGGCATCTTCCATAGATCCCATATTCAAATCATAGAACTCCTTGAACTTACTGCCATAGTACCTCTCTAATAAGTATTTCTTCTTGAAGAGTCTCTTGAATTCATGTGAACTCAACTCCTCTGTCCTGATGTATCTAACATGCTTCACATCTTCCCACCAGATTTATGATTTCCATGTGAGGCTGAAAATAGCTATCCTGGCCTTCATGTTCTTTGTGTAATCATGCAATTCAAATAAATTCTTCATCTCAAGAAACCATGCCTCCACATCTTCTAGTTTCTTCAAATCTCCATCAAAGATAGGTGGCTTGGCTTTCTTGAACTCATCGGATAAATATCCCCTGTCTCTCCTCCTCTAAGGATTATAGTGATGATGAACATGATACGTGCCTGAACCAGAACTAGAGTGGAATCCATATCCACTACCTCCCCAATAGTGTATTCAAGAGCCTTCCATCTCTGACCATGCCATATTTTTTCTACCTATGCTCACCATGAGAACTAGTATGATATGCCCCATTAGTCCTATCCTCTTATCCATAACTAATCCATGGTTGTCTCTATCACTGTAAGTTTGACAAACTCTAAAGAATAACTACATTGACCTCTTCTTGTTTCACCTATTCCTTGGAAATTCTTTCCTATGATTGGATGATCCTATCATTATCTTCTTGTCAAATTTATATTTCTTCCTTTAAACTTCTCAAGGTGTCTGTTATGTTTGGAGAGTACTCATCTCTTGGCTACTCATCTAATCTATAAGGTGAGTCTCATGAACTTAATCCACCATTTTTCTAGTCATCTCTGATCCTCTTCTTCCTGCAAACATATCATGTCAGCTAACCACATATCAATATAATCAACATAATCAACATATCTCAGTGAAGTTCAGGGGAGGCTATCTCGTCTTCAAAATAAATCTAGATTAGCACAATACATGTATATACATAACCATATCAATATAATGACATCGTCTCAATCATTATCTAGTTACCATGCATGATGTCACAAATTGTAACACTGACTAGATACATGCTAATCATAGTCACTATAATGCATGCATAAAAATTGCCATATAGACAACTAACATGCATGCATGACAAACACATTCTGCCCATCTAGACCAAGTATTGAACCATGATCTGATACCAATATGTAACCAGCCCTCCCACATTTACCCAATTTCATTGGCCTACTAGGGTAAACATGATATAGAGAGCTACTATGACATGACCCAACCTCCTAGGTCCCATTGAGGAAGTGGAGCCAACTATTGATGACAATTTGACATTTCACAACATCCTATAGGGGCTATAGGAAACTCAAAGGTTGAGAAACCATCCTAGGTGGCCAAACCACGAGCTGGACCCTTCCTTCCATGCCCTGGGACCTCAATTGCACCCAAATCAAGGCCTCCATGTGGTTGGAAGCCTCCAACCTCATGCACAAGCTTACGTCCATGCGGGTCAACCAAAATTTTCTAGTTAGGAACATGCGGTCTGAGATTCTGAGCCTAAATTCTAGGTCAGCCTCAAGACCACTTTCGAGAACTTCTAATAACTTCTTAGAATCAATAATGACATGAAAGCAATGCTATGTATACAAATTTGAAGGTAGAACTTGACCTAGACTACTTAGAACATGACAGTAATTTCGTTAAACATATTGAGAACAAGTAATCTACATGACATGAATGCATATATGAACATAGGAGTTTGATACTTATATGAGAATCATCAAGAAGGTCTAATGCCCTCTCATAATAGCCACAATAACAAATTTTATCTCATGAATTCATTAACCATTCATCATCTAGTCAAAACATGTGAAGAGCGATAACTAGAACCTGTTATAATCTAGATCTTGGGGGGAGGCCCCCAAGATCTGAAAATTGAAATCCTAGAAGAAAAATATGAGAATGCCCAATAAAAAAAACCCACAAAGAAATATTTTATTAAAGCAGAGAATAATTGTAAAAGCTACATTGTGGTGAACGAAACTGTCCTTTGATAAAATGCAACTTGTTATTTATAGTATTTTTCGGTTACAATACCACAGGTAAATTCCATGGGTGAATGAAGACCATGGGTGGATGTCTCAATACCATGGGAAAATACCATGAGTGAATGAATACCATGGTGGATGTCACATACAATACCATGGGTGGATGCCACTTACAATACCATGGGTAAATTCCATGGGTGGATGAATACCATGGGTTAATTCCATTTTCCATTCAGATCATTCCTCCCTCCTTAAGAAGCAATGGTCCCCATTACGTGAAGTTCCCTCTTGTGAAGCCTTTGTTAAATATGAAGAGCCACTGAAGAGAAGGGTTTTATGTGGTTAACCCATAACCATGATGAACACAGATCCGATTATAGAGATACCCTGTAAATCTTGTGACCAACTATGATGATGATAGTGTGTGGCCTAGCAAATGGAGTTCAATGAAGTGTGGGTTTGTGGATGACCCATAACCATGATGAATGAAGATCTGAGGATAGAGATACCCTGTAATTCTTATGATCAATTGTGATATTGACAGTATGCAACCTAAAAAATGGACTTCGATGAAGTGTGGGTTTGTGGATGACCCATAACCATGACAAATGAAGATCTGAGGATAGAGATACCTTGTAATGCTTGTGACCAACTGTGATACTAACAATGTGTGGCCTAGCATATGGACTTCGACGACAAGGATTTTGTGTTGTTGACCCATAACTGTGATGTTGGTTGTTGATCATGTATCAAGTGCCTACATAGCTTGGGGTGGGAGGGCACGTCTCCCAAGAACCCAAGCCAAATGCTGCTATGATCAAATTGATGAATGTGAAGCAGGTGCCTACTAAAGTGGGGTGGGAGGGAACGTCTCCAAAGGGAACCTGCTCTAAATGTTGCTCCGGAATTAAAATGGACATAACTCGGTCAATATAACTCATAATATTTATTATAACCTTTTTTTTGGAAACATAAGGAACATTTTGCATCTTCCCATGTGTTGGAAATCCTTATCTGGACAATCTAGATCTCAAATTTGCGCTACAACTTTTCTGCTGTCACAAAAGTTGTGAAAAAATAGTTGATTTTAAATTAGCAATATCTCCCACATCCAAACTCCGTTTCGATCCATTTTTTTTGAAATTGAGCGATTTTTCAAGAGGAACTTAGATATACAATCACTTTTATGAAATTATGCCCCAAAATTGCAAAAAAAAAAGAATAGGAGAGCCGCTATCCACGAATTATCATCAGAAACAGTTCTGCAACATAGTTGATTTTAAAATAGTGATATCTCCCTCATCTAGACTCCAATTCAGCCAATTTGTTTTTTGAATTTGGGTATTTTTTTGCAATAAATCTATATATGTTATTGGTTTTTCTAAATTTTGCACCAAAAATTTCACATATGATCTGCAAACTCGCCGCCCAAAAACATTCCTACAAAAAAATGAAAAAGAAAAATTCTTCCCGCTTGGCCCAAGAAAATGTTTTGTGGAGGACATAGCACATGCCTGAAGTTTGTTGAATATTTCTACAAAATTTGAAAATGAAATATGCATCAAACCCTCATTCCCATGGAATCATAACCTGCTTTGATGCCACTAATCCAAATCTTGTGGGGAGGCCTCCGAGATCTGAAAATTGAAATTCTAGAAGAAAAAGATGAGAATGTGCAATAAAAAAATGCACAAAGAAATATTAAAATGGAGAATAATTGTAAGAGCTACATTGTGACAAACGAAACTGTCGTTTGACAAAATGCGACTTGTTACTTATAGTATTTTTTAGTTACAATACCACGGGTAAATTCCATGGGTGAATGAATACCATGGGTGGATGTCACAATACCATGGGAAAATACCATGAGTGAATACATACCATGGGTGGATGTCACTTACAATACCATGGGTGGATGCCACTTATAATACCATAGGTAAATTCCATGGGTGGATGAATAGCATGGGTTGATGCCATTTTCCATTCGGATCATGTTATGAAATCATTCTTATAACCAACATATAATGAGAATAATAATCATAATAGAATATCCATTGAAGTTATATAATCACAAGTACAATTACTCATAAAATACAAGAGGAAAAGATATCTTATTAACATATGAAAAATCCAACCAAGTCAGAGACTTTCACATACTGCCCAACCATAGATTAACCTAAACCAAATCTTTCCTTCAACCAATCACCCACGTGCCATATTCCAAGCATGAATGTGGGACTCAAGACAAAAGAAACCAGGGATTCCTGGAGATTATACCATCTCCACCCTCAGGCTTTATTTCAATCCTTCCAAAATCAGTGAAGAGATTACTAGTACCAAAAAAACACATAAACAACTAGGTTTCCCAAAGATTAAACCACCTCTAGCCTTAGGCTTTATCGCAATCCCACCAAAACTGTTGAAGGGATCACTAGGCCCAAAAAAAGCTTGGATGCCTCAAAATTTCTTCACCATTACCTTGATGAATTTTCCCATCTCCACCCTTAGGCTTTACCATAATCCTGCCAAAACTGTCAAGGGATTCCTAGGCCCTTGTAAATTTTCCTAAGACCATGTCACCCAGTTCCAAAACCATCTGGAAATCCAAATCTCAACCAAGTAAAATAACCCCATCACACCATGGTTAATCAGAAATGGAAAGGCAAGGTTGAAACCACTGTCACACCTAGAAAAACCCATACCAATTAGAGCAAGAGAACCAAATACACACATGCATGTACCTTGCATTCAAAAAATAGCTAGGAAATCACACACACAACCTATTAACTGCAAGTATTCCTGTTGAAGCTGCTTGATTCAAATTTTCCTTGCTTGTCATTTGCTTTCCTTATCATTCCTTTCCTTCCTTTGCCTGCTTGTTTTCTTTCTCGTATTGGTGATTTTATCTCTTTGAAACCAATTCCAAATCCAAATTGACAAAAAGTTGCGAACGGATCCTTAAAATCCTTTTATTATTGAGGCCTCTATTTTCTTCAATTTCCTCTATTTTTCCTTCAATTTTCCTCACACTCAATTATGTGATCTTTCACCTTCCTTTTCTCCTATTTTCCATTATTTTCATAAATAAAATGCCAATTAATGCATGTTTTACTTTACCAATTTCCTTTAGCAATAATAAACCAAATGAACACCCAATAGGATGTTATTCCCAACATTTAGCTTGGAATATGTGTCCCATAACCTTGGTCTTACTTTTCCTTTATTACATGAAATTTTAACCCAAGGATGTTACAAAACCCATAGGGGATTTGAATCAATGACCTATCACAAGGAGAGCCTTAACAATGCACCCATTCATCGTCAATCCAAATCCCCATGGGCAAAAATGTATCAATATCATGGAATATGTTTAGATAGAAATGAGTTGAATGATTACAAATTCTAAAACATATTATCATGGCCTTGTTTATTGAAATTAGAATTGACAAAGAACCTCGTGAGAGAAAGGGGTGTATTTACATAAAAAGGTGCACATATAAAACATTATATATAACTGGATGCATATCTGGTTTATGGTGATTCACAAACCTCACTACAATAACAAGGAGGTGCTACTACATTTTCTTTAGAATTTATTGCTTGAATTTGTTTTAGGTTTCCTTGTAAACATTTTTACAATGGTGAATTCCAAGGGATGGACCATGGATCTAGGAAAACTTTATAGAATGTTACATGTGACCAATTGAGAGGGTTGGTCCCTCCTAGGCCAATGGCTAACATCTCCAACCAATATCTTGAGATTTCAAGCAAGAATTGTGAGACTAAACTTTTATTTACACATTAATGCATAGTTTACTTTAGCATCACACATTCATCTTTGCATCAAACTAGGATGGATCTATAGACAAATGAAACTTAATGATGAATAACCACATGTTAGTCCTTCAAGCCATGAAGCCAAATTTACTCACAAAAGGAAATATAACTAGGTTTGAAATTCATCAAAGTTCATGTAATTCTCATCCATCCTCAAGTTGTAGGTAATATTGTTATGGGTTGATGGAGGTTCTTGTCAAGAGAGTTGCATGGATGAAGTTAGTAGGAAATAAATTTTACGAACTTAATTGATTATGCATACATATATATATATAGTAAAATGACAAGTACCGTATAAAGTCAATTGTAATTTTTTTTCAATTATCTGATTATATGGCATGTCCATATGTTATAATATAATACTCCTTTGTCATAATGGTATGAAGAATTCATTGCCATTTCCAATGCGGTAGTTGCAATGCCCTTTTTTGTGGGATAATCTTACAAGTAGGTAATGTGGTGAGTTAATTTATTTAATTATATTGGGCATGTTATGTTGTTTTCCTTGTTTCATATGTTCATATAATTACTTCAAGGACATGTAAATATGACATCTCCATTTGGAGTTAAGATCTTCTATGTCTCCTTTGGTACCATGAATTCATCCTTAGGAATCATAGTTTCAACTATATATTCTCATAATTAGGTATTATTTCAAGTTAATTTGGATTAAAATATTAAATATGTATTTTCTTTTTATTTCTATTTTTTTCATGTTTTTGTACAAACCTATTGGAAATGTGTTATGCAGTCTTTCACAAGAGCATTCCATGCATAACCCTAACCTTAGGTTTAGATACTGACATACATTTGTTGCACATTGTGTTGTCATTGATGACAAAAGGATGTCATAGATGTCAAAGGGAATGTTTGAGACAATGGTAATATCATTCATGATGCCAAAGGAATTAAGAGTACATTCTACGAAGTAGTATGGAAACTAGATATCTTACATGATCTCATTACATGAATATAAAGGAACTTGAATTCATTTTAGTTTTTGGTGAAACTATGATGTCTAAATGATCCTATACCTCTCTAATGATCCTAAAAATCTCATCAATACCTCTCTAATAGTATATCCTTCTCTAAAAACTCATCTCAAATGAGAAGTTATGGAAATTTAAAAAACAACTCTAATTGGAGGCCCAAACTATACATAGAAAATCCAAATATCAGTATGTTAAAGAGTGAGCACATTCTTAGCACATCCACATTCCATTAACCAACCAAAGATTGATCTTAGCAGAATATGCATGACATTTAACCATGCTAAATATCATGCATTTTACCAATATATGATGCATGTAACTGGCAGATGAAGAAATTGGAAGGCAGATGACATGACAACTTGAGCGATGATTTACTTACACCATGGCCTCCCTCAGACCAACACGTGGTAAGATCCAACTAGCCAAGACCTGGGAAAATATCATAGGTTATTTATAAATGTAAATGACATGTCACTCACTAACATTAGAATGATGATATGGCATCATTAGGAGTTTCCATGTGTTGGGGAAAAATGACATCTTATTGTTGGTACAAGGGTTGGAAATGGGTGACATATGGAAACCCTCACATGATGCCACATGGCATGATGACATCATGTTCACATCATCATGTGAATGGTCAAGTTCCCCTAGGGACCCAACCATAGGGCCTAGTCACATGGGACAAAAGCGTTGTGTTTAAAAGGTTGAATTAAGGCACCAAAATGAATGTGGTCATGTGGTCTCACCAACCCTATTCATATGGTGAAACCAATGGTTTACTGATACTATGATAAGATCATTAACCTTGATTGTATTAAACCATTATATGATGGAAGGAATGATGCATGGAATCAATGGAATCAAGTCACAAAAGAGGGACATGTATCTCTGTTACATAACTTGAAGTTTAACGGACTTTGGTCCTATTGTATAGGTCGAATCCATGGGCCCTTAGGCTAGCCCTCCATAGTCTCAGGACCACAAACCACTATATGTGTGCACCCAGTTTGTTCAAATAAAATGACATACAATTAATTAAAATATTGGTAGACTCAGTCTCAATGGAGAAATCATTTGAAGTTATGTTTGGTTTCGGAGAACAGTGAAGAGGTTTGGAACTTTGTTCTTTTTATCATGATTTAAACTCAAAATGTTAACCTCAATTATGGATGTAGTATGATACACACATGGTGTTGACCATAGCGGATTCAATGCTATCATTCAAGAAGAGTAATATATGTTGGTGCACATGTAAAAATATTTTGTATGATGGCCATACCCGCATTCTAGTGTCAGATTGCAGTCATTACAAAGTCAATGGCTTTGGCTTAGAAGCATCACACATAGCTTGGTTGGTTGCATGCCCATGTTTTATTGGTCCAGACCTTGGCTCAAGTCCTGGAGGAAGTCAGGTCACTGCTTTATATATATATATATATATATATATATATCAAATTGAAATCATTTTTTAGAATGGTTAGGAGACTAACTATGGCCATTCTGTCACACTAACAATGAAATCTAGACGGTTTGTAGAAGTGCACCTAAAATGGGACATTTTGAAGAGAACATAATTTAATATAGTTTTTCATTCGGTTTTGATGGATTTTTGAGCTCAATATTGGATTCCGAAAGAAGCTGGTTGATCAAGGCTTAGATATGGTTGTAATCAAAGTTGTTTTGGATATATGGTGAAGAAAAGATCCAAGAAGGGGTATGTGTGACTAGATTTATGGATAACCTAAATTAGAGTATCGGAAGTAACATGAAAGCTTGTGAGAATGGTTTACATGAAAATTTGTGGTAATGTTTTTTTATAGTTATTGCAATGACTGCGGTTATATGTTATGATAGTGATTTTTGTGAGAGTGGGTGTAGGTTATAGGTTATGAATGGTATGCAACGATCTCACAAAATAGAAGAAAATATAGCTCAACGACTTCAAAATCAGCCTCTTCGAGGGGGAAACCTCCTTTACATTACACAAATGAACAATTCTTGGATGATACAAATGATGAAACCTCCTTTCTATATATAGGAGTCTAAGTGGTCACAATATAATCAAAGCTGACATAACAATAATAAAATAAGGGCACAACAATAACAATAGTGGGTTTCTATGGGGCAAAATAATAACAATATGGGGACAATAGGGGCACAAAAATAAAAATAAGGGCTACAATGAAAATAGTAATGGGGGAATCACTAGTATTATTGGGACCTAACATGCCCCTCTCCTTCAAAAAAGTGTTGTCCTCAATGCTTATGTAGTTTTGGATGCTTCTTTATAAAATTATCATCGTCCCATGTGGAATATTCAGAGGGTAAGTTCTTCCTCTTAATGAGATACTCTAAAATTGTTCGATTTCGTAGCTATTGAGTTCTTGTTTCTATGACTGCTTCAGGTTCCAATATGATTTTTCCTTCCTTGTCAAGTTCTGGCAATATTGTTTGAACTTGGAGCTTATCACCTATAACCTTCTTTAAGCATGAAACATGGAAAACTGGGTGCACTCGGGAAGCTGCAGGAAGCTCGAATTTGTATGCCATAGTACTAATATTTTGCAACACCTTGTGCCAACCATACTACTTTGGTGATAATTTATTATCATTCTTATCTTACTTGAGGGACATTTGTTTATATGGTTGTAACCGTACAAATACCTAGTCACCTACATCAAAACTTATTTGGCTACGATGTTGATCTGCCTATTATTTCATTCTATTTTTCACCAAAGTGAGGTTATCCTTTAAGAGTTGGAGAACTTTTTGTTGATGCTCGATGTGATTTTCCACTGCTTGAACCTTAGAATTTTCTCTTAAATATGATGTGATGGACGATGGATGATATCCATAAAGTGCCATAAATGGGGTCATTTTTGTTGCAGTATGGAAGTGATGAGGCTCATCAATGGGTAAAATATATGGACCTTAATGCACCTCCAACTTACTAAAATCAACTCTTCTCATAATTCTTTACATGTTTTAATTATATTTTTCTTAATGAGATGAGTAAAAGTAAGATGTCATGTCTAGTGGTCTAATGTGCATTGATTGCAGGTTTTGGGAGAAAACTATGGCTAATTAGGGTGCAGGAACTCGAACGAGACAAGCAGGAGAGATTAAAGGAGATAGGATCTCCCTCCTTAACTCCTCACTCACTCAAAGATCCCTCAATCAAATCACACCAACTCGGAGTTGCAAACAATCGAGTGGTGAGGATCATTGGCAGCCAAGATAGTGACAGTTAAGAACCAGGTAATCTCAAGATTGGGAGTCAAGCCTCCCCAGATTTAAGGAAGTTGTTGGAAAATTCAGTTGTATAAATAAAGACGCCTATAGCCTCATTAGGATTCATATTTTTTGTGCAAGATAGCTAAGAAGTTTTCGAGTTCAAGGATTGTGACCATCACTTTTATGTATTTTTTTGATATGTTAATGAAAATGAGCAACATTCCATTGATCCAGCACTAAGTTGAGTCAGAGGGCTGAAGCTCTTGGGTTAGGGGCAGGGGTTCCTCTTACTATATATGTATGCTTAGGATATCTCATAGTTAGTTGTCACACTTATTCTGGGGTTGTTAATTTGCAAGTATTGATAGATTTGATTAGTTTGCTTCCATTTGTGAATAACTCTAACAATAGCATTATAGAGATAAGAAAATATTCAAAAAAGGTTGATAACAAGTGGATCTTACCTCATTCCTCCCTTCCTGGGACCATGGCATGAGGAACAATTCCCATTCAGCCCAAAAAAGATAGAATTCTGGTTTCTTATGAAATTTAGGGTTTTTTCTGCTAATTAGGTCATCATCTTTTAGTTCAAGAAGATAGGTTGCAATTGTCATTTCTGATATATTAGGTCTTGAATTAAAATTCATGTTGCTTCCATAATGGTTTCAATCATTCCCATGCATAAACTTGGTAATTAAATGATGAAAATTATGTTTTCTTCTGTTTTTGTAAATCCTTCTTGTTTTGAGATGAATTTATGGATAAATGTCAACAATGATGTATATGTTTTAGGAGTTTCTACATTGTAGGAAGACCTTATATCATCAACCTTAGCCAAACCATATCCACCCATTATCACCAAAAGTCACTAAGTTCTCAGTTCGAGTTATCGTTTTACAAAGAAAACTTGCCATGCTTATTGAGCAAATCCAACCATCGTAAAGGTTTGGCTTGAGTTCTGAGTGAGTGCCTACCACTCCATTGCCTCATTTCCTCCTTACTCACCTTGTCCAAGCTCCATACCACCTTTCAAACCACTCCCTATTCTTTTGTCCCGTTCTTGTAGGAAAACAGGGGATCTTGTAGGTGAACTAGGACATCTTGTAGACATCATGTAGGAAAACCTATAGTGGTCTGTTTCGAGCTCGAATTGTGAAAAAAGAATCACTAAAGCTAGGAATAGATCCCTTCTTGCCTCCTAAGCCATCTGAATCATTGCACTCATGTCCCTCCACATCTATCTCACCTGCCATGCAACCAAGAAGGATTAGCATTTACATTCTTACAAAAAATATAAAAAGAAAAAAGTTCTTTATATTTATTCATGCAAACAATAGTTAAATGCTTGTTTAGATCAGAATTCATGCTTAGGCTAGTTAAGACTTCACATGTGTTGAATTAGAGTTATTTTGCAAGAAAGGTATATCAACAAATAGGTAGATGAGTTATGTGTTTTGTAGGCATTTCTTTTAGTCTTTCATTCCTACAGTAAGTAGCATTTCAATTCTCTCAATTAGGGTACAATTCTCGTCTCTCAATTGGTAATCAGACTTCTTCTAATCAATAGAAGGCTGGTTTTAGAAACCCTAGTGGTTTATCGCCCTAGCTCAATAGTGACAAAGAGTGGACCCATTACATCTATTTGTGTATACAACATTGTCACCTCCAAGTTTGTACGAACCCCGGGTTGATGAAGTAAAGTTGGTAGCCCCAAGAGTTGCAACATCCTTGTTGCAATACTGGTGCTCATCACTTTTTGGCACCATTGCTGGGGAGGTGTCTAAGTATATGTGATTTCTACTTTCTTTCTTCCATTTCTTATCTCTTTCATTACGCTATTATTTGCATTCCACAAAGTAGCTATAAGTTGGTATGCTCTCCTTTATATTTTGCAATTGATGCCATTTAGTAGTTAGTTTTAATTCAATTTGTCTTTTCAATTTTCCAATTAGTCTTAAAGCTTGAAAAAGAAAAAAAACACTCCTTTCATGTCTCATAGGAATAGGAATAACTTAGGAAAATTTCTACCAAATACCCCCACCACTTAAAACAACCAACCTTCCCTCTTCTTTAGTGGCCGTGAATTAGAGGACCCCTTAGGTGAACAACTAGAGATTTTTGAAGAGCCTATAGGGGAAGAAGAAGAAACCATTCCCACTGACATAATGGCTGAAAATAGAAATGAAAGGGGAGATAGGGAAAGAATTGAGGGTGATTTTCCCATCAGAGAAATTGATGGGGATGCTAAAATGAAAAACATAAGCCCCTCCACTCTTCCTCACTTCCATGGCCTAACCTTAGAAGATCCAAATACTTTTTTTTTTTGAATTTTCTGTCATACACAAAACTTATGATTACACCTCTGATGATCAAAAGTTGAATTTATTCCCATCCACTCTCAAGGATGCAACACTATGCTAGTTCATGGGTTTACCTGGGGATAATATCACCACCTGGGCTCAGATGCAACAATATTTCAACAACAAGTATAGGGACTACTAAAGGTCCAAAGATACCAAAGAGGAATTTTTTAGGATGACCTTGGGATATGATGAGTCTTTAGAGGATTATGAGGAAAGGTTCCAGCTCCGCTATAAAAGGGTCATGTTCACACTTGATTACGAGTCACTTAAGTTAGTCCTTCTCAGGGTGATTGGGGAAGATCTCCTAGAAACCCTAAACCTGCTAGTGGAGGGGACATCTACTAGCTACCCTATGATGATATCAAGACTATTTTCAAGAATCATTCTAGGGAAGCTAGAAAAAGGGGCAGGGTTAGTCAAACAGTGGCCAACTCATCCTCTTCCAACAAATCTATAAAAAGTGAAATTGGGAACATGTTGGAATATTTTAAGAGTGAAATGTTGCAAACCCTTTCCCTGTAGATAGACACTATGAAAATCAAGAGGAAGCAGGAGGAAGCATAGAGAGAATTAGCCATCTTCTTCCCTTGATGCACAAGGAGGCACCCTAGGAATGAGTTTCCATTGAACCTTATAGAAATCTGCTCGATCTGTGAGGAAAACCACTCCACAGAAAGGTGCCCTTATTTTTCTAGACTAAAAGCTATGTATCAGGGAATTGAAGGGGTGACTGAACAACTCTACTACATAAATCAAAGGAGGCCTCATGGGCCTCGACCATACCAACAAGGCATGCATGCATCATCCTATTCATATTACGACCCTAATCAAAGCACATTCATTCCCTCTTGGCACCCCCCTACTCATCCCTCTTGGTCTTCACCTTCTTGCTGGTATTTTGCACCTTAATACCATTCCCAGCTGACCAACCAGCCATTCAGCCATATACTCTTCCACAACCTCAGTGGAATGCACCACCCCAGGGGTGGAGGCCTTGATACAACAACACTTTGGCTTTTTTGCCTTCACCTCCATCTCAACCATAGCTTTTACACCCTACTCCACCTAAACAACCTTAGATGCCTGCCCAACCAAACCCGAACTCGAACAATAGAGAGGAACAACAGGTCTACAGTGGAAAGAAATCCTACCCTGCTTATGCTATGGAAACTCATGAAATCAACCTTAATTCTGAGAGATTGCTCCCAGATAACCATCCTCCATCTCCACCTAGGGAGAGTGAGGAGGAAAGAGAGGAAAGTATGCCTAGAGTAAATCAACCACCCTTTCCTAAAATATTAACCCGTCTAGTCCAGCATACCCCAAAAGAGAATGAACTTCTGGGTGAGTTGAAAAATTGATTTGTCAAAATCCCACTTCTCCAAGCCATTAAAGATGTACCCATTTACAACAATTTGACTAAAATTAAGTGTTTCAAACATCCTGGAAGGTGAGAAAGAGACACCCCTACCATTAATGTCATTGGATAGTTGTCCGACTTAATGTTGGGGTGGGTAATTTGCCTGAAGTATTGATACCCTGGGAGTCCTGTAGTGGATGTACACATCGATGGCACCATTCTACCCCATACCTTGATTGATCTTGGGGATACCATCAATGTAATGACAAAGGACAATGTGCTCAAGCTGAATCTCTAGGGATCATTAAGAAATATCATGACAATCTTACAGGTTGTAGACCGATCCATAGTAGCCCCTAAGGGGATTGTTGAGGATGTGATTGTCTCCATTGATTCTTGGGAATATCTTATGGACTTCTTAGTTCTCCAACCTAAGACCAAATTTAATGGTTATTTTCTCATCCTTGGGAGGCCTTGGTTAACCATTGCCAATGCCTACATAAGTTGTTGGGCTGGAAATATGACTATAAAAAATGGGCATCTATCTAAGCAGTTGGTCCTGTACCCTCCTAATTAGCTATCTTTAGAACATGACTTACATTTATGGCTAGAAGAGGAGGAAGAAGATGAGGTATACTCCTCCCAAATATATACCCTAGAAACTGCCATAGGAGGAGGGTAGTGTCATGAAGATGATTTCATTGAACACATCCTCCAAAATCAAACTCCCAACATCATGTCTCTGGAGGAAGTAGTGAAGGAAACGAAGGAAAAAAATCAGATTGATCTATGATTAGCTGAGTCAAACCCTACTCGTGTCAAGACAATAGAATTTGACCCTAGAAGAGGATTGAAAATCAACCCCTCTCTCTCCATACACCAAGAGGAAGAGTTATGTAATATGCTAAGGGAGAATTTGGATGCCTTTGCTTCGAATTATAAAGAAATGAAGGGAGTACACCCCTCAGTGTGTACTCACCACATTTACATCAAGGAAGGTTGCAAACTAGTCTGACAACCCCAAAGGAGAATGAATCTAGCTCTCAAGGATATAGTTAAAGAAGAGTTGTAGAAGTTGCTGGATGCATGATTCATTTACCCTATCTCGGACAGTGAGTGGGTGTCTCCTCTATTGTTGGTTCCAAAGAAAAATTGAAAATGGAGGATTTTTGCCGATTATCGAGAACTAAACAAAGCCACAAAGAAGGATCATTTTCCTCTACCTTTCATTGGCCAAGTGCTAGATGGTTTGGCAGGAAATAAGTTCTTCTCTTTCTTGGATGGGTTCAACGGGTACAACCAAATCCAGATCAGTCCAGAGGACCAGGATAAAACCACCTTCACCTATTCTTGGGGTCCTTTCGCTTATAGGGTCCTCCCTTTTGGTATATGGAATGCCCCTACCACTTTCCATAGAGCAGTCCTGAGTATCTTTGTAGAGTTGGTCCATGATGCAGTAGAAATTTATATGGATGACTTCAAACCCTATGGGTTTGATTTCCAGGAGGCTCTCTCTAACCTGGGAAAGGTGCTAAACAAATGCATTGAAATGAACTTATCCCTTGGTCCTGAAAAAAGTGAGTTCTTTATGACTGTAGGGACTATGCTAGGTCACTCAATATCCCAGGAAGGACTGCAAGTAGACCCAAATAAGATAGCCATCATCAAAAGGGTCCCAAATCCATAGAAATAGAGGGATGTTAGAAGATTTTTAGGTTTAGCCGGATACTATAGGAGATTTATAAAAGATTTCAGCAAGTTATCTTCTCCCTTATTTGGGTTATTGGCAAAAGACTTCGAATTTTTATGGTTAAAAAGCTGCCAAGAAGCCCTGGACACCCTAAAGGAAAAGTTGACTACTACACCTATTCTTTGAGGCCCAAATTGGGCTCTTCCTTTTCATATTCATGCCGATGCCTCTCATAAATCTATTGGAACATACCTAGGCCAGATAGATGACAAGCTTCCTTATGCCATCTACTTCATTAGTAAGAATCTGTATAAAGTTGAGCTAAACTACACAATAACTAAAAAAGAGCTGCTACTTGTTGTGCATTCATTGAATAAATTTAGACATTACATTATTGATTACGATACATTTGTACATATCAACCATGCTACAATTAAAGACTTGATGAATAAATCTAATGTAAATGCATGGATTATTAGATGGTTACTTTTATTGCAACAATTTGATTTAACTATTATTGGTAAGCTTGGAAAGGAGAAGGTAGTTGCATATTGTTTTATCCATATTGAATTTGCCTATAGGGGAGGAAGGAATGGTTGATGATTAGTTACCAGACGAAAATTTATTCGCCATTTTAGTTCTCTTTCCATGGTTTGCTGACTTAGAAAACTAGATGGTCTCTGCATAGTTCCCTCCAAATTTGTCCTCCA
Organism: Pinus taeda; assembly: GCA_000404065.3. Taxonomy (NCBI): domain Eukaryota; kingdom Viridiplantae; phylum Streptophyta; class Pinopsida; order Pinales; family Pinaceae; genus Pinus; species Pinus taeda. Next base: position 115,664 of record APFE030017218.1, read on the forward strand.
AGGAAAAGAGAAGAATCATAAGAAAAAGTGCCCCATTCACTTGGATTGGGGGAAATCTCTTCAAGCTAGGTCCATATCAAATTATGAGAAGATGTATCAGGGAGGAGGAAGTATTCAACAACGTTTTGACCTGTCATGATGGGCCTTGTGGATGCCACTTTGTAGCCAAAAGAACAACATTCAAGGTACTACAAGCTAGTTATTACTGGCCCACTCTTCACCAAGATGTAAGGAGGTATACTAACCAGTGTGATTGGTGCCAAAGGATGGGGAAACCTACCCCAAGTGATGAGATGCCTCTGCAACCTCAAGTGACTTTCGAGCCATTTGACAAGTGGGGCATGGGCTTCATTGGGCCCATTGATCCTCCATCCAGACAGAAGCAGTACATGATTGTGTGCACTAACTACTTAAAAAAATGGGCTAAAACCAAAATCATCAAAGTAGAAACAAAAGAAAAAATGGTTGAATTCCTAAGGGAGAATGTGTTTTATAAGTTTGCGTACCCTATTTAGTTGGTCACTAATCAAGGCAGTCAATTTACATCTCACATGATTGAAAATATGTTAAGCCAGTATAAGATCAAGCATAGAAAATCCACCCCTTAGCACCCACAGGCTAATGGGAAAATGGAAGTAACCAACCAAGTGTTGGAAGGAATTCTGACCAAGGTGATTAGTAGCAATAGAAAGGATTGGGAAGAGAGATTAGTTGAGGCCACCTGGGTCTAGAATACCACCTGGAAGACCACCACTGGCTTCACTCCTTATGAGTGGGTCTATGGGAAGAAAGCCCTGTTGTCCATTGAATTTGAATACGGCACCTTAAGGATGGCAGCACAACTGGATCTAGATATCACAAGGGCACAATAAGAAATATTGCTCCAAATGAATTGGTTAGATGAATTTAGGATGTAGGCCCTCCCGCACACAGAGTGACTCAATTTCAAAGGAAAATATAGCATGAAAATAATATAAAAGTCAAACATTTTCAATAAGGCGATTGGAGTTTGCTATATGACTCCTGGTACAAATATTTCAAAGGCAAGTTAAGGACTAGATGGTTAGGTCCTTATGTAATAAAAAAGTGTCATGATAATGGTGTTGTTCAAATAAGGACCATTGATGCAGAGGCTATCCCTTTTCTTGTTAATGAGTATAGACTAAAAATCTACAAAAGTCCCTTATCAAAGTAGGAATTCATCAATAGCATCAGAAATATAGTGATGGTGGTCAAGCAAGTCTCATCTTCCACCCCACCAAGTCCCTAAAAGAAAAAAAAAGGAGAATAAGGTGAAAACCTCCATGAGACACCTGAGTACATTTGTTGGGTTGAAAACCTCTTGAGGTGGCCCAAGAGTGTTTCAATATAATATATATATATATAAAAATATATATATATATATAAGAAAAAAAATATATTTGGGTGAAAACCTCTTTTGAGGCACCTAGGGCAGGGAACTAGGATGAAAACCTCCTTGGAAGCAGACTAGTTTTTTTTCAAAAAAAAGAAAGAAAGAGAAAAAGATACAAAGATGACAATTCTGTTTTGCAGGTCTACAAGAGGAAGATAAGCACATCATATAGAGGACAACATGACCTACAAAACTATTATTTTTCTTCACCCATTTCATATTCTCCATTACCCCCCTAGTCTTCCATTTACACTCCACTCCAGATCATTTCAAACAGTTATGTGTTTTCTACAGGGTTCCTTGTAATACTACAAGAGTTTCTTGTAGGAATTATAGGAGGTCTTGAAAACTATAAGAAGAGTAGTCCATTGGAAAGGTGGTGATGCAAGACCACGTTTGAATGTAAAAAAAAGCCATTTACCTTACCACACCATAGCTAATACCTTTCATAACCATGTTGCCCTTGTATCCATCAAAGAAATCAAGTTAAAAAAAATTATAAAAAAAAAAGAGAAAAGGGTAAGAGGAGGCATACCAAAAGTAGCATCCCTCACATGCCATTCCATAACCCCTTTCTCCACTCATTTCAATACCCCTTCTACTTCAAAGCTGAGGAAAAATGTGAGAGTTTGAGGGAAATGAAACTACAAGACATCTTGTAAGAAATCCTGTAGCAACCTATCCCACAAAAGAGACCATAGAGGCTGCAACCATATTTAGCATAGGGAATAGAAGGATGAGAAAGATTCTCCAGAGCTTGACAGCAATAGGAAGGTCAACATCAACAAGTTCCAACACCTATACATCATCAAAAGGAACAAGTCTTTAGAAGAGGAAATATACAGTTGAAAATATGCAGCTCAAAAATAACAACAAATTGGCATTAGTCTCTAGCATGCATCATCAATGAAGCAAAGGATCCACAGGATGTAATCTTACCAATACTCCCTCATAAGTATGATATGATTAAAACTATAGGAATAATGCAAGAGTTGATTTTATAAGTGAAGGTAGCTAGTTAACTTTTCCACCCTCGGTCAAATAATGAGAAGAAAGGGTTAGTCCACTACACATGTGGCAAGGTCAAATCAAAAGAAAAAGGAGAATGAATCCAAAAATGGTTAAGTTATAGAGAATAAGAGTGGGAGATGATTACGAGGCAAGGTGAGGTGATGAACTGATAGTGGGACCAACCGTCCAAAAGAAGGTACTCATACTCGGCCAACCAACACATCACCCAAAAAAATCATCCATAAATAGAAATAAACACTGACTTCCATATGAAGAAGGCAGATGAAACTTTGAGGAGTCATTGGAAGAAGAGGTTACTCTCGACATTCCTAAAATAGCGCCGACAGGAAGTAGTCAACACCTATAGCAAGCAAGAAACCTACAAGATACAGGGAGATTAGCATACAAAGTTATCAGTGGGCACTAAAGGCAATCAAATCAAGGGTTATCATCACCAGAACATAGAAAAGGGAGGTAGGTGCCATACCTTTTATATTTTCCATTCAGAAAGAAGAAATCCTGAATTCAATTAAGAATTTGTAGTGTATATAAGGATAGAAAGATTTCTTTGCATGTCAATAAAAGTTAAACTCCAAAACTTCCTCAGCTACTAGAATCCTTAAACCGTATCTACCCAAACCTCAAGAATTACTAGGGAAATACAATAGGAGGTTTCAATAAAAGAGAGCCCACTAACATAGTAATAATCCACCAGCATCCTCCTGTGCCGGAAATTTTTACAAGGAATCAATGGATGGGGTTCTTTGAGAAAATGAGAGGATACGATAATGATGTAGCGATATAATTTTCGATGTCACTCATACCCCTCACTAGAGCCAGTGCCACTATTGTAGTGAAGGGTTTGTTAGTAGAAATTACCCCTGAGGTTTTAAGAAGGATAACTACACTCCCCCTAGGGTTACCATGGAGAAATGAGGAAAAGACTAACATCACCCTTGCAAAGAAAAGGTTCTTTTTAGAAGGAGAAGAACCAATTGAAGACAAAAATGGGGTTAGAAGAGAGAGAATTCCATACCCTTGGAATGAAGTCAATTACCACATCATCAAATATATTTCATGTGAAGGTAGATAGAATGTAGTGTATGGATACCACTTGAGACTCCTCAAAGAACTGATATTTGGAGACAACATACCTCCTCATAACAGACTTAGTATACCCTATTTTCTGTTACAGTCCATGATAGGCATGAGAATCAAGGTACAAGAAGGAAAACATCAGCATGTATCCCATCATGGGTTGATCAAACTCATCCTTGAAGATGCTCTATACAACTTAAGAATCCCTATTGCATGGACAACATTTATAGACACGCAGGAAGAAGGAGCAATTCAAGTCATTGAGTATGATAGAAGCCCTACTGCTAGTGAGGGAGAAGAAGAAACATATGATGAAAAGGAAGAAGGAATAGAGGAAGAAAATGAAGAATAAAAAGAGGAGGAAACAAAAGAAGAAACATACGAGGAGAATGAATAAACAGAGGAAGAGAAAGAGGAGGAAAAAGGAGAAAAAGAAGAGGATGAAAAAGGAAGTGGGAAAGAGGATGAAGGACAGAAGGATTAATAGAAGTCTACAACTTAGAGAAGGGAAGAAGAAGAATCACCAAGGGTGTCTCTAGAGCCTACAGAGAAAGAGGCAACAACTGGTCTAACTTCCCTAAGTACACCTATTAAATCAAAGGGAAAAATACAAAGAAAAACTCCACTTTACTTCAGGACGAGAAAGAGCAGTAGGATTAGACAAGGGAGACCTCAAACCCCTACCAAAACTCCAATTGTCATAGAAGACTCACCAAAACAACAAGAGAAATCATTCCCTCTAGGGAAAAAGGAAGGATAAGGAGCATTAAAACAAGCTTCTCTCAAGTTTCCAATCACGTATGTTAGGAGGCCTATCACCAGGTCAGCCTCAACAAAAGGAAAAGGTCTCCTATAGGAGACACAGTTAGACCTATAGGAAGTAGAGACAATCTTATAGGAAACCCTGTCAAACCTACAGGAAACACAGAAAAGAGGCTAGGAAGGAATTACTCAAGAATAAACAAAGGAAGAGGACCAGGAACTAAAGGAACCTAGCCCGTAGCCAAACCTTAGCTCCTACTACAAATTCATTGAAGGAGGTAGGGTGATACCAATTTTTTTTTCCATTCCTCTATTCTTTGAACTTGAAAAAGAGAGGGCAAGGACACATAGGTGGATGAAAATTGCTAAATCAAAAGGGGTAGACAATGTAGGCCACATGGAAGAGAAATTGTAGGAAATGGGCAGAGAACTAAGTAGCATAAGAGACAGAGAAGCAATAATGAAATCTCAATTAGAGGTTGATAACACATGGCTAAGGAAGCAGCTACAAGAAAAGGAAGGCCAATTGGAAACTATGGCCAGTTTATCCATGGAGGAAATCTAGTGCAGGATGCCAGCAATGTCATATGCCTTATACCTCAAGGAACAATGGCTACAATTCCAGAGAAAGACCCTAGAACAAAGAGGAACTATGACTTTCCAAGACTACAAACAATTCATTGACCTTTGTGATCAAAGCACCCTGGAGGATAGAGAAAAGATATTTGAGTTCTACCTACACAATTTAGCTTTGAAAAATTTAAATGTGCGGGACACACATCCAAAGCTAGGGGATTTACAATTAATGGACTTAGCATCTTGGATGAATCACGAGGAGGCAAAGCTACATAAATGAAAAAGGTATTGTCAAAAGAAGAATCAAAACCCATTATGATCAGAGCAGAACAGTCTAACCCAATGGCTATCATCATTACTCACAGCTTCATTTCAAATGATCTCAATGTTGCACCAAGATACCTTGTTGTACAAGAACATGAAATCACACATTTTGAAGACATGCTAATATTGCTAGGAGATGACAGCTAGCAAGCCTGCCAAAGGATATGGAATGCCTTACATTACAACCTAAAAATCAGAGAATATCGTTCTCCTAACAGAATGAAGGAGGCACTAAATATAACCCCAATGTATAAGCAAGCATTACAAAGACTCAAAGTCAATTGGATTGGCTTGAAGCTTAGTCCACCATTTCTTTTAGGTATGTTGAAAGGAAGAAAAGAAGAAGAAAGAAAGCAGTGGGACAAGATATAGAAGAATGTAGGGTTTTATTTACACGAAGAAGAGACTACAACAACAAGATGGAATGTAAGGGAAGCCACCAAAGCAATGAAGGACATGGACATAGATTGATTTGTTCAGAGGATGATCAACACTTTCAGTAAGGGGTGAAGATGAGGCTTATCAATGGGTAAAATATATGGACCTTAATGCACCTCCATCTTACTAAAATCAACTCTTCTCATGATTCTTTACATGTTTTAATTATATTTTTCTTAATGAGATGAGTAAAAGTAAGTTGTCATGTCTAGAAGTCTAATGTGCATTGATTGCAGGTTTTGGGAGAAAATTGTGGATAATTAGGGCGCGGGAAATGAAATGAGACAAGAAAGAGAGATTATAGGAGATATGATCTCACTCCTTAACTCTTCACTCACTCGAATATCCCTCAATCAAATCACACCATCTTAGAGTTGCAAGCAGCGAGTCATGAGGATCATTGGGAGCCAAGCCAGTGATAGTTAAGAACCAGTTAATCTCAATATTGGGAGCCAAGACTCCCTAGATTTAAGGAATTTGTTGGAAACTTTAGTTGTATAAATAAAGAGGCATAGAGCCTCATTAGGATTCAAATATTTTGTGCAATATAGCTAAGCAGTTTTCGAGTTGAAGGATTATGACCGTCACTTTTCTGTATTTTTTTTACATGTTAATGAAAATGAGCAGCACTGCCTTGATCCAGCACTGAGTTGACTCAAAGGGCTGAATTTCTTGGGTTAGGGCCCAACCCTAGAAGCAAAGGTTCATCTTACTATATATGTGTGCTTAGGTTATCTCATAGTTAGTTGTTAAACTACTTTTGGTGTTGTTAGTTTGCAAGTATTGGTAGATTTGATTAGTTTGCTTCCATTTGTGAATAGCTCTAAAAGTAGTATTATAGAGATAAGAAAATATTCAAAAAAGGTTGATAACAAGTGGATCTTACCCCATTCTTCCCTTCCTGGGACCATGGCTTGAGCAACAATTCCCATTCAACCCAAAAAATATAGAATTATGGTTTCTTATGAAATTTAGGGTTTTTTCTGCTAATTAGGTCATCATCTTTTAGTTTGGAAGCGTATAATTTCCCACTGTAGATCACCAGATAATGAAATATACTAAAGCAAAATACTTGATCTATTTCTACAAACAAACTTGCAGAAGCTTAATCGATTTTGAGAAAGATCAAATAGAACACATATAATAGAGAATGCGAAATCAATCACACATGAACATAGAAGAATACTCTGGGGAAAGCCTCATCTAAAAACCCCGATCTCTGTATTATCATACAAGTGGAAATATGTTCGGATTACACAAAGCTTTAGCTCACAAGCTATCTAGCTCTTAGTACAATCCATCAATGCTGCTTACTAGTCTAAATAGACACAACATATGCCTTCCTCCATTCCTCTTATTTCCTTGCGCAGTTTCTCCTGGGGTCCAATGCTACCACCTGTGTGAATTCCCACATCACACACTCATCAAAACTCAGAAATAGTTGCGCAATCCTGAAGGAGATAATTCCTTCCGCATGGATGAGTTTCCTATATAGGAAAATTCCTCCAACTAATATTACACTGTCCCTTCCTTTAAGCTCAACTGGGTCTTTGACTGAACTGACATGCATGAGTTATTTATGAGACAATATTCAGTTATCTGAAGTGCAGTAGTTACATGCATGCATGCATTAACTAATTGAACTCACAATCAGTTCCACAAACTGTTGGAACTAATCTAACTAGACTTAACT
>APFE030017218.1:128695-148774 GCA_000404065.3 Pinus taeda
TCATGCTTAGGCTAGTTAATGCTTCACATGTGTTAAATTAGAGTTCTTTTGCAAACAAGGTATATCAACAAATACATAGATGAGTTGTGTTTTGTAGGAATTTCTTTTAGTCTTTCATTACTGTAGTAGTAGAATTTCAATTCTCTCAATTAGGGTAAAATTCTGCTCTCTCAGTTGGTAATCAGATTTCTTCTAATCAATAGAAGGATGGTTTGAGAAACCCTAGTGGTCTATCGCCCCAGCTCAGTAGTGACAAAGTGTGGACCCATTACATATATTTGTGTATACATCACTGTCACCTCCAAGTTTGTATGAACCCTGGGTTGATGAAGTAAAGTTGGTAGCCCCGGGAGTTGTAGCATCCTTGCTGCAATACTAGTGCTCATTAGGAAGGAAGTGTTATACAACCATTTAGCCATAGGCAACTATTTGACCCATTGTGACTGTTTATTAGATTCAAAGCAACAAATATATCCTTCCAAACATTTGTTTACTATCTTAGTTTGCCGATGAGATTGAGGATGATAAGATGAGCTATGAGCTAACTGACTACCAAGACAAGAAAATAATTTTGTCCAAAAAATTTGAGTGAAAATGGTATCTCTATCGCTTACAATAATCTTTGGGTTTCCATGTAGCTTTTGAATTGTTTTCATAAATGCATTAGAAACTGTACTGGCTCTAAATGGATGAGATAATACACAAAAGTGTGCATACTTGGTAAGTCTATCAATTACCACCATGATGACACACTTTCCTTCAGATTTGGGTAAAACTGTGATAAAATCCATTGAAACCTCCTCTCAATGTTGACTTGGAATGGATAAAGGTTGTAATAGACCTAGGATCTTAATTTCTTCAACTTTATTTTTTTGGAAAACCAAACATTCTGCCACAAAATCTTGAATATCAGATTTAAGGCCATTCCAAAAAAAATCCTTCTTAACTTTGTGGTATGTTTTTAAAAATTATAAATTCCCTCCTAAGGGAGAGGTGTGCAATTCCATAAGAATCTTTTGTTTAAGTTGGGAATTTTTACATAGGTATAAGCGATCTTTGTACCATAATGAATCATTTTCCCAGCTAAAAGTATCATATGTACTGGGATCTTGTTGTAACTTTCGAATGAGTGCCAACACTTCTTCGTCATTCTCCATTCATCCCTTGCTTCGTTTATCCAATCTAGTTGGATAATAGAATTGGTGCAATGGAATGCTTCCAAATCCTCATCCTTTCTTGAGAGTGCATCTACCACAACATTTTGCTTCCCTTTTTTGTAGATGATTTCAAAGTCATAACCCAACATCTTTGTGACCCATTTTTGCTGCTCTTCTGAAGATAATATTTTTTCTAAAAAGTATTTAAGACCTATCATGATCTGTTTTTACCTTGAAGTGTCTTCCCATTAGGTAGGGTTTCCATTTCTTAAGTGCATGTAGCATTGCCAACATTTCCTTCTCATAAATAGCTTTGTGTAAATACTCTCCTTTGATTGGACAACTTTCGAAAGCAATGAGACTTTATACTTGCATTAAAACAACACCAATTCCATTTCCTGAGGCATAGCATTCCACAATAAATGTTTTTGTAAAATCTGGTGTAGCTAAGACCGGTGCTTGACACATTGGCTCTTTAAGATGTTCAAAGGCCTTTGTCAAGGAAAATTTTAAGGATGTAAAATTATCTTGAAGTTTAAAAGCATTGGCGAATCTCACTAGTCCCTAAAATGAAAACTAGAAAATGTCTATTTATATATTTATAAAATTATTCAAAGTTATAATGATTTTTTGTATAGTCTCTACATAATTTTGGCGATTTTTAAGGTAAAATAGTTTTATATTGTAAAATTTGGGCAAATCATTTTTAGAAAAAATGGAAATTGACGAATCTGTTTTTTGGAAAAATCATGGAAAATTAGCCCACTTGCGAATATTAGCCCCTAAAATTTTCCATGGCCTTTGTTTCTTGTGGAACCTATGAAAATGCATCTTTCTTCAATAATGTTGTTAGAGGTTCTTCTATTGTCCCATAATTCTTAACAAACTTGTGATAATACCCTGTTGACTTGAGAAATCATCGCAGATTCTTTATGGATGTGAGGAGTTTCCATTCCTTAATGGATTTAATTTTTCTAGGGTCTACCTTAACACCTTCATGAGATACAATATGGCCTAGATATTCCACCTCTTGTACTCCAAAGAAACATTTGGAGCTTTTTGCATATAATTGTTTCTCCTCCAATAGTTTGATCACCCTGTCAATATGTTGAAGATGATCCTTCCTAGACTTGTTGTAGATTAGTATATCATCAAAAATTACTAACACAGTCTTTCTAAGGAAGGGTTTGAAAATGGAATTCATCACAACTTGAAATGTAGAAGGTGCATTGGTAAGGCCAAAAGGCATGACCAAAAATTCATAATGACCCTCATGAGTTCTAAATGTTGTTTTCAGAATGTCTTCAGTCTTCATTTTGATTTGATGATATTCTGAACAAAGATCCAACTTGGTGAAGCAATTTGATCCATACAATTCATCCAATAATTCATCAATGACAAGAATAGGAAATTTATAGTGATCTTGTTGAGCTCCCTATAATATAGACACATATTCCATGATCCATCCTTCTTGTTCAACAATACTACTGGAGCAAGTAAAGAACTTTGACTAGGTTGAATTATACCAACCTCTAGCATTTCTGTAACCATACATTCAAAGATCATTCTTTTGGCATAGGGGTATCTATAAGGCTTGATGTTTGGAGGAACACTTCCTGGAATCAAATGAATAGAATGATCATGATCACTAATAGGTGGGAGGCCTTTGGGAGTCTCAAATGCCTTGGAATTATTGTCCAAGACTTTTTGGAGATATGGAGAAATAGATGATTTCAATGTGGAAACCTCTAGCGAACATAATTGTGAAATTGTGCCTCCTTGTTATTTTCTTAGAAGCTTTATCATTTTGTTAGAGCTGATTATCTTTCTCGGTTTCCCTAAGATACCCCTTAATTCAACTTCCTTTCCTTCTAATTTTTTTTTCAAGAAAATTTCTTGAAAATTAAAATCTATCGTACCCAAAGATTGTAGCCATTGGACTCCTAGTACAACATCAGTACCACCCATTGGAATGGAAAGCACTGGGCTATCCAATACATATTCTATCATGGATAGCTTGATATTATGGGACTTTCGATTTGGTTACCGGAGAATCCACAGTAAGAACCATTTTATGCCAACGTTTCGAATCCCAACCGGGATCCATCATCAGGACCATTTGAATGCTGGATAGAAGAAGCACTGATAATAACTATTACTTTTACTATTATTAACCTTGAGAATAGTTATTATCAACTCTTCTTCTATCCAGCATTCAAATGGTCCTGATGATGGATCCCGGTTGGGATTCGAAACGTTGGCATAAAATGGTTCTTACTGTGGATTCTCCGGTAACCAAATCAGAAGAAATAAACCATAGAGGTCTAAAATCCAGAATTATGGGACTTTTCAGAGAAATTTATGGTTCCTCCACTTGCAACCATCACTTGACACTCTGGTGTTGGATATAGGAAGCAATTCAATTCCTTGGTTATCTTAAGATGACTAAACTTATGGGTATTACCTGAATCAATCAACAATATTACCTTTTTATTCTTGATATGTCTTTCTATATTGATAGTTTGAGGAGTAGTAATTCCAGCCAATGCATTACAAGATATGGTTAGATTCATTTCTTCTTTCTCTAGGTTTTGTTCTTGGTGTATATCCTTTTCTTTTGATGTTTCTTGTTCCTTTTCTTCCTCCTCTTCAATATATGTAAAATATTTTTTTCTTAGCACACTTATGAACTTTAGTGTATTTTCTATCACAGTTGTAACAAAGCCCTTTTTCTCTTTTTTCTTCCAATTGTTGTGGTGTCAACTTTGTAGGTTATGGAAGGCTAGGGGAAACAACACTTCCATTTTTATAGTTGTGAGTGGTAGGCTTCCTTGTTGCCACAATTCTTCTTTCCATTTTTCTTTCCAACCTGAATGCCTTCTCCAATGAATTAGGTTCCCAAAGGAGAACTACAAGTTGGATGTTATCCTTTAAAGTCCCTATGAAAACATCAATCATATGCTCCTCTGGAATATATTTTACCCTTATATTCAATTTTTGGAAGTCCTGAATGTGCTCCATCATTGAAATCTTTTGTTTTAGATTTATCAATTGGCTAAAAAAGGTGTTCCTTTTTTATCCTCATAATGTGCTATCATTTCTTCCGTAAAAATTGCCCAAGTGACAATTTTTTTATGAGAGCAAAGCCATCGATACCATACAAATTGATTTGGTTCAAAATATAAAGTTGCAATGCGTACCTTTTGTGTGTTTTTCACATTATCGAGATCGAAATATTGCTCCATTTTTAGTATCCATGTTACGGGATCCTTGCCATCAAACTTCCTCATATCAATCTTTGGAACATTATGGGTCTTCAATCCAATGTTAGAGTCTATGAAATCATGATTAACATTTCTTTTGTTCTCATCATCAGTTTCCTTTACTACCCTTTCACCATTTGTAAGATTTTCTTGTAGCAACTTTGTCAAATCTATCTTCAAATCTTTCATGTTGCCTTTAAGTTTTTCTTCTATACCATCCATATTAGCTTCCATGCCATCCATCTTAGCTTGCACGCCATCCATATTATCTTCCACACCATTCATCTTAGCTTCCACGCCATCCATCTTACCTTTCACGCCATTAATATTAGCTTCCATGCCTTTCTTTAAACCATCCATCTTAGCTTCTGTTAATTTTTGTGAGAGTGAAAATTGTGGCACTTGATCTTGTAATTTTAATATATTATGTTGCATTTCTTCCTCTTCCTCATGAGTCATGGTAGATATTTCTGGTTGCTTGCTAGGTGTTTCCATTTGCTTTCTTCGAGGCATCAATTAATGATAATTATGCCTCACTATTCCCTTTGAATCACTTCAAACTATTTTTCAAACCAAAATTATGCAATTAAAAAAAAAATCTACACACTTTTTTGCCTTTGTAGGAGCTCGATATTGAATCTATTGTATCTTTGTAATTTAGGATCCCCAAGGCCTTAAATTGTGTCATGTGGTATCCCTCTAAGTCTTCTTTCTAACCCCACAATTCTGATCAATATTGGATTGTTCAAGAAAGAGTTATTCCAAATCGCCTATGATGACTTGATTATAGACTAGTTTAGCAAAGCAAACTTGTACGACCTTCCATGTGTCATTGTTTCAACCTTCAGAACTGAAAACTATAGAAGAAAACTATAAGCCATCCTATTTTTGTAACGCTGTACAAAATTTCAATCCGATTCTTAGAGAGAAAGTTATGAATATTTTCCCAAGGTCACTTATTTGAGATGTAATTCAAGAGCCTTCAAAAACCCTAATTTCCTTGGATTATGTCTCTAAAAATATAGTGACAAAAGATATGAAATTTGGACCCATGGTTAATCGTGATTTCATATCAAATGGGTTTTAATTTAATCTTCTGAAACGTAGTAGAAAAAATGTTATAGTGAAAATTCCACGATGACCTGTTTAGAGCAGCGAAACCCTAGAATCGAAAGCTCTGATACCAAATGTTATGCAATCAACTCACAAAATAGAAGAAAAGATAGATCATTGACTTCAAAATCAGCTTCTTTGAGCGGGAAGCCTACTTTACATTATGCAAATGGATAATTCTTGGATGATACAAATGTCAAAACCTCCTTTCTATATATAAGAGTCCAAGGGGTCACAATATAATCAAAGGCAACATAACAATAATAATATAAGGGCACAACAATAACAATAAGGGTTACAATGACATTAGTAATGGGGGAATCACTAGTATTATAGGAACCTTAATGTATGTGTGACTAAATTGATGGATAATCTAAATTAGAGTATGGGAAGTCACATGAAATCTTGTGAGAATGGTTTATATCACAATTTGTCGTAGTGTTTTTTTTATAGTTATTGTAGTGACCATGGTTATAGGATGTGATAGTGAATTTTGTGAGAGTGGGTGTAGGTCATGAAATTGGGTGTAGGTTATGACAATGATTACAGTGACAATGGTTGTGGGTTGTGATTGTGTTTGAAAATTGTATTTTTATGCAGTGATAGATGATGACAGTGAAAAAATAAAGGTCCACAAGAAGTTGAGGAAAGAGGTGGGCGTCTCCCCTGAGGTTGGAGCCTACTCATTATTGAAGTTGAAGCCTCAATCAAGTTGGATCCTAGAGCAATTTGGAGCTTTCTGATCATCAAGGTCAAAGCTTCAATGAAGTTGGATCCTAGAGTATATTGGAGCTCGCTCATCATCAAGGTTCATTCCTCAATCTGGTTGTAGGCTACTATAAGTGTTAGGTGTTGGGCCGTTAATATGTCATTATTATTATCACTTTTTAACACCTATTTTATCCATTTATACTCTTCTTTATCATGTCATTTATTATGATTTATCATATAATTCCATTTTATAATTATTTCTGCTCTTATGGATAAATATTATTTATTTTCCTTTATTTTTAATAAATTGATAATTATGCATGTTTTTACCAATGATGGTTTATTAATAAATTTGTTCACCTTTCTAGCCTCCAAGATATTTTCTAGATTGAAGATTTGATCTCTAGCTCGTCATTAAATATTCCAACTCAGAAATTCGCTAGAATAAGAAGTGACAATTTTGCATTGGACGTTTTAGGTAAATGGAGAAGAATTTGGAAAATCCGAAACATGGGTTTTGTCCAAAACGGATCAAATTAGTTTTGTGATGATCTTTTTTCCAAAATTTGGTCTGTACTAAAAGAAGCGGAAGGTTCTCTAAAGACGTTTTTCTTAGATTCGCTTTTGTGGCCGTTTTCCAAAATATCTCAGTTGCAATGCCAAATTCGACTTGTTCCTATTGAATGATTGATGGGGAGATATTCCATATAGGATCTTGTTTATCAATTTGTTGTGAGTAATCCAATTTTTTAATGAGAATCATATTGTAATCATCTCTGTTGTAACTGGTCTCTGCTCTCTCTGTATTTAAATGAAAACAGAGATCAAAGAAGAGGATTTATGATTCATGATTCATGATGGGATAGATTATGAGAAATTAAGTTAGGGATTATCAGAAATAGGATAGGATAGGATAGGAGGAAAGGGGGACTATTGAATTACCATTGTAATTCTCGAGGCTTTTGTTGTTGTAATGATTTCACAGTTTGATGATTAATAAATAAAAGAATTGTTGTTCCATTATTTGATACTGGAGTAAGTTCGGCGGTGCTTCACTAGCGGCTATGAGCTTGGCCCTTGTGGATCCACTTACTACCTATACCATTATTTTATAGTTCCAGTCGTGTGATGGTTTGATTTACTTTTCATTGCTTTTGAGTTGCATTGCTTTCTAACTTCTTGTTCTTGTACATTTTCCTGAAATCGTTTCATGCATGAAATCGCAATTGGATCGCGTTGCTATTTTCTTCCACCATAAAAAAGATTGCTATTCATTACAACTTAAATTGTTATGCTATTAATTTTGGTTATAAAGCTTCGCTGTTCACTTCAGATTATGCCGTGCATTACAGGTTGCTGCTATTTTGTATTGCTGCTCATTTCTATTAATTTCATAGTGCTGTTGATTTCCATTTAGTATTGCTGTTCATTTAGATTTGTGGTTCATTTCCATTTAGTGTTTTTGTTCATCTTCAATAATTTAGTATTACTGTTCCTTTCCATTAATATTTAATTTCTGTAAGATGAGCTTTGCTGTTCAATTCATTTCCACTAAAGTTAAGCTTTTCTGTTCAGTTTTTCAATAGATTTAGTCACTGTTCTTTTCTGCAAGGATTTGATTTCATCTTTTAATTGATATTGTAGCAAGTGTGTTTTAGTAAGCATTTCCAATTGAATTTCCATTTCCAGTTATTTGCTTTAGTGTGGATTGAAAGATCAACAACTGCAAAGAACATTGACTATAGTTTTTTAAGTTCTCAGATTGTGGATCTTGTTTTTGTTTTATTTCATTTATATCAGTTGATAGAGGAAAGAGTTATCACTACTATATCCTTGACTGATAAATTGCTATAGTTTTATGAGTGAATGATTTAAGTTTCAGAGTGTTAAGTTTCTTTTAATTGTAAGTAGATTTTACTTCAAGCATCTATTTACTCTTGTATTTAAAGCATTGTACTGCAAATTTAGAAACATTACTCTTGAGTAAATAGCCTCCTCAGACTGAGTACACTCTTGAAATAAAAATCATCCTTGGGTTGACAATTAATGTGAAGATAATTAGGAGTTAAAAAGACAACTTTTATCACTCAACATTTTGGCATCGTTGCCGGGGAGAGTATAGCCATTTCTAAAGAGTAGTGTGCATCTGATGGGTGCCTGTTAGGAAAGAGTTGGGTATTAAAAACGGAAGGTAAGAACCTGCGTACGGAGTATGTAAAAGCCTTGCTCCCCTGCCAAATTTCTAGCAGGATTGTTAAAGAACTTAGGGTAGAAATAAATGTTTGAATTTCTGTGTGAATGACTAAAAATAAAAAATAAAAATAAAAATAAAAATTTTGAAAAACAAATTTCATGATTTCACTTAAGTGGTGATGTAAGCACTACCCATTTCACTAACCAATTGAAAAGAAGCCTCAAAGAAACACATGAAGAACATCTTCTATTATGATAAGAAATGACTCACATTGCAACTTTTGAATTTCCTATCAAAGATCTAGGAGGAGTGACACATGCACATAATTCCCCCATCTTCTCTACCAAATTTTCACGGTTTGACAAATGAAGATTTAGATACATTCTTATTTTGTTCGAAATACTTTGTAGAGGATATGATTATTATACTAACGATCAAATGTTGAAAGTGTTTCCTCTTACTCTAAAAGGATCAGCTCTCTGATGGTTCATGAGCCTAGGTGGGAACTGCATCCAAACATGGGAGGACATGAAGAACATATTCTTGAAGAAGTACCAAGACTATTGCAAATCCAATGAATATATTTTATGTATGATACAAGGGGAAGATGAAAGCTTGGAGGACTATGTAGAATGATTTCAATATAACTTTCAAAAATCAAAACATAAGCATTTGGAAAAAGAGATCTTAAAAACACTAATTCTTAAAGGAATTAAAGATGAATTTTTAGAACTCTTAGATCTGATAGGAAAAGGTGATGTTTTTCAGTTATCATATGATGATGTTTGTGAATTGTGCATAAGGTATTCAAGAGAAATCTCCAAGGCTGGTAAGAATTATAGAGATGTTTGTTTCTTCTTTTCCAAATCTGCTATAAGAACAGGAGACATAAGAGCTAAAATCAATGTTTTATTTGAAAATTTGAAATTTGATTTTATTAGCTCTCTAAGTTCAAAATTGGATGTTTTGCAGGTTCAGAAAAATTCAAGAATTTGATGAAGTGTTTTTCCCTCATTACCGAAAGGAGCATCCCATAGATATTTGTTCTTCCTTATCTAGGATAGAAGTATCATTTCAAAGAGATGATGAAGCTGCAACATGGTAAAAACCATGGAAATCATGGTCTACAGGTATGGTTCAAAACACTTCTTCTCCATTCTCTTACTTGCACAATCCATTATGGAATACTAATGAGTTAAGGCAGCTAGTGGGCTCCAGTATTGTAGCAATAATGCTGCAACTCCTGGGGCTCCCTTCTTTACTTTTATCAACCCGGTAGTTCATAACAAACTTGGAAGCGACGGTGCTATATGTACAAGTACTAGCTCTTGCCGCAGGCTGTCACTTGATCAACTGGCACAAGTCCGCTAGAAGCTTAAGCCAACTTCTATGAGCTCGTAGAAGAAGCTTTTAACTGTAATGGATGAAAGCTAACTCAACAGAGGCTAATCTACTTGTAGAAACAAGTAGAAAGATGAAAAGAAATGTAAACCCTAGCAAACCCTAGTTTTACCAGCTAACCCTACTGGTGCAAGAAAAGAGATGAAAGCAGTGGAAATGGATGCCATTGACTTTTGGAAAGGTAAAATGCATGTGACTAAGCTACTTCTGAAGAGAAATATGAAAAAAACATCTTTTTGCATTTTTGTGTAATTTCGTAGAATTATTATGCATGTGCTTTGACTATTTTTTATTGTGCAAAGGTTTATTGGCAAAAGGAAATGGGGTAGGCAATTGCAGGAGGTTGGGAAAGTGAAAAGAGGGCCTAAGGGGTCCCTAGCACCCTTCCAGAGAGTTTCACAGCGATCAGATCTTGAAAAACTACTCACGTGATCTTCTATAATAAGTCTGCAGGGGTTCTACGGGATGTTCCGAAAGAGGATTTTGGAGGGTTGATGGTGGAAAAATGGTGGAAAAGTGGAAATGGAGGTTGGATGAGGATGTTAAGGAGTCTAGGACTTGGTTAATGAGGCTAAGAAGTGATTAAGGTGATTGGATTTGTTCGAGGATGGAGGGAGCAATGATGCACAAGAATGTAGGACTCAGGGCAAAGTGAAAAAATGTGGAAAATGAAGGGCAAGAATCTGAGTTAGGGGATGGAGCGGGCTGTATTGATGGAGGAAGGGTAGGATGGGAGGTATCATAGGTGTTTTGCATGTTATTTTTCAAAACTGATCAAACGAAGACTAGGAAAACCTAAGATCTATCTATTTTGACCTAATCTGATCTAAAAACCAAAAACATGATGAACAGAAGTTTATCGACAAGAAAGCATACAAGATAACTATGAAAACTAAGCAAGAACAGATCTAAACATGTAAGTACAACTGGTATAAACTTTTCCAACTAAAAATCTAACACTAGCAATTGCATGGAAAGGCAAAAACAATGTTTTTGAGGCAACAAGTATGCCTTGGTCGCAGCTCATAGTCCCAAGGAGGGAGAGATAAGATCAATGATTGCTTGATGGCCTTTTTGAAAATATTTTCTGTTACCAAACTGTCAAATCAACCTGAAGCATGAAAAGCTACTTTAATCATCAAAAATGACTTAAGTAACAAAGCAAGATTTTAATCTAAATAGCAGAAATTATTCTAGGAATGCAGCAAAAACACATAAAAGTACACAAAGGAGGTACTGGCACTTGGGTTGGGCCCAACCCCAAGAGCTATAGTCTCGTAAGAAATATTAGAGCTGGTGCAAAGCTAGATTCATCTTTATTGATCAAAAAATAATAGTTACATCCCAAAAATTGTCTATAAAAAAGCTCGAAAATGTGCTGATACAGAGCTGCACTAAGATGCAAAAATAGACTAACAAAATGACTAACCTACTGACTAAAATCTAACTACCATCTAAGTAAAATCTGACTAATTTCTGACTAACCCAACTGAGGCCCTAAGCCTTCTTATTTATACAAATTGAGGACCCCAACAGTCCTCCTAAACTTTAGGAACTCAGCTGCCAAAACTTGTAGTTAAGAACAATCATTCTTGACTTGCTTGGTTGCCCCTTGTGCTCCGAGATTTTGATGGAGAATTCGAGGTAAGGCTTCATAAATGAAGGGGACACCTTCCTATAAATCCTCTCCCTTGTTCTTCCATGAATTTGGCTGCCAAGTGCTCATTAAACCTTGGATTTTGTCTCAAAATTGACCAAACATCTGCATAAAGCACACATTAGACTTTTTGGCATAATGACTAACCCAATTCACTCTATTAGCATAAATATAATAAAAAAATGCAATAAACTAATGAGAATGGTGGATTAAGTCGAATTAGGAGGCTGAATGAGCCCATATAATTACCCATTTATGGGGCTCATCATCACCTCCTACTGAAGGTATTTCTCATCCTCTGAGCAACTAATCTATCTCTTCTTTCTTGATGGCTCTGGTGGCCTCCCTATCATCCCAAGCTTCTGAAGTGGTCTGCTCATGTCTGCCATAAAATTCTGCCTTCTTGTCCATGTCCTTCTACTGCTCCTCATATTCTGCTTGTTTGAATTTTTGTGCTTTTCCTGGCCTTGAAATACATGGAGGCCTGCCTTTTTCTTTTTTCCTTTTTGTTTTGTAGAGGTGCTTAATGCAGCAATCATAGCTGCTCCTTCCCTTGCCAACATTTCAGGGGATTTCTCTTTCTGCTGTTTTCTTCCTTCACTTCCTATAAAAATCTCTATGCCTACTATTTCTGCTTGTGTCATTGATATCTGAGGGTGTGTCTTTTATTTCTCTTACTAGGTCCCTACCTTGGTTATGGCAGTCTTCTTTTGGGCTTTTTTGGCCTTTTTCTTCCCAACCTTTTTCCTTTTTCCCTTCTTTCTTTTTGCTATTTTCTCCTTTTTTGTCTTAGGCTCAACAGTCTTGTCAAATTCCTCTTCTTCCTTCTACTCTTCCTTTGTTTTTCCCTCTGCTTGAATGTATTGTGCTCCCTCATCAATGTTCTTCTCAATTTCTTTAGTTGGCATGGTGTTGAGTTTGTGTTTTAAGCAAGAAAGAAAAAGCTCAAGTGGGAAAAAAAACTCAGTCAATCACTGAAACAGAGGATAATTTAATTCGGTTTTTTCTTAACCCAAGAAGGAATTTTTCATGTGCTCCTTACAAAATCAAATGGTAGTAATTCCCCTGTTTGAAAACTGCTATCACCCAGAATTTGACTGTCTGTTTATGAAAATAATTTTTTTTTATAGAACAGTGCATAAGGGCACATGGTCTTTTCTCAACACATAGATAGATATGTAAATTTAGTTTTTTATTTTCACATACACAGGGTGGCCTTTACTATAGCATGTATCTTTCTTACAGGAGAATTTTTTAAAAACTGATGAGGAGATTTTGGAAAGTAGAGAAAGAACTGCGTAAATTCAGTGAAATATGCAAGCAATCTTTCACGGTTTGTTCAATACACAGGTATAATTTCACTCTCTTTTTTTCATTCTAATGCCGTGTTTAATTCACCACCTTGCACAAACAAATCATGCACAAAGAAGTTTTCCTGAGCCTACCTCATTTTGAGCTTGAAATTAGACGGAAATTCTAGGTTTTCTTTTTGCAGAGCAGTTCTCTGCCTTTCCTGTAGAACCCTTCTTGTAGAAGGCTTCCGGTTCCTGTAGAACTGTTACAGCTTCCTGTAAAATGTCAATAAGCAGGAGGGTCTTGAAAAATGGCCGAGAAAGACTAGTTCGCTGCTATAGAGGTGGTATGGAGCTTATTGCAGCTGCAGAGATGATGCTAAAATGGAAGCAACGGTGGTGAGAGTATTTCAAAGATGAGTTCGATTAGCTGTTTATGGAGACTTTCGTTGATGGAGGGTGAGCTGGCCAAGTGCATTTTGGCCCCATGCAGACCGTTGATCCCCACTGCAGTGTTATTATGAATTGTATGTTCTCTGCCTCTAATCACTTCCATCAATTACGTTGGAGTTTAAACAACCACTACTACCTGTTTTCAGTTTTCTTCCTGAGATGGTTGGGCATACGTGCCGATTGCACCCACTGAGCATTGTTTGAACTAGACGAGGTGCTGTCTGAACTAGATGGGGGTGGCTAATTAGCTAGCCATCGATCTTGTTTAATCACAACCATCTCACTGTCCATGCAGTTCTTAAATTACATTCATGCAATAGAGGATTGGGTTTATTCACGTACCTGGAAGTCGAATGCGTTTGCTGTGAGGTGTTGTGGCCTTTCCTTCTACTGCATGCCTTTATTTCTGTAGATGAATGCTGGTTTGGTTGCTGATACATGGCTATTTTTCTTGTGCAGGTATCCTCTGGCTGGATCTAAGCTACAGAAGTCTGTTTCAACGTTCAGATTTGCACCCTCATGCTACTGATGCTATATTTTTGCAGGACAACAACTTGTTTTCTCCATAGCTCCCAAACGATAGATTAGATTGACTTGAAATTTTTTGAGCATGTTTCTATTATCGTTATGCACCTCCCATAACAAAATTGTGGTCAATGGATGAACATATTTCGAGAAAAACTGAAAATGGCTGAAATTGACAGAGGTCAATTTCTCGGAAACCGTTCACTAGAATTGGCTGAAATTGCTTGGGAAGGTTACTATCACTCATATGCATCTCCCCATGAAATAGTGTTTGAAATGGATGCACAGATATGGAGAAAATGCAAAAATGGTTGAAGGTGATGGAGGCTGATTTCTTGGAAACCGTGCACTGGAATTGGTTGAAATTGCTTGGGTATGTTGCCCTCATCCCTATACAACTCTCCACAGAACAATTTTTTAAATGGATGCACATTTTTTAAGTTAGGGAAAAAACAAATTTCTGCTCTATGTATTTTTGTATCAAAGCATTCTGCAGTTTTTTGGACAGTAAGAAAAATGAGCTGGGGGTGTGATGCGGGCATGGAAATGATGGAAGAGGGGTTTGAAGAATGTAAGAGGATTTATAAACCCTTTATGAAGCTTCTATGTTCACCAAACTTCTTTTTAAAATCCATTTCTATCTTTCTGTAATTTCTACAGGAACTTGCTGTAGAAAACACAGTTTTCAGAAAAGAAGCACAATGAGGTGGAAAAAATGATGGAGAAGAGTGAAAGATGGAAACATGGATGTTTACAGGACTCATGGACAGATTTCCAATCTTCAAGTCCTCCTCGAAGATCGATCTTGGCTTGTTTGTAGGCTTTACATGATCTTTCTGTAGAAGACACAGAACTTCTTGTAGAAGGTGAAATCTCAGTCCGAATGAGACCAAATATTGGGAAAGGGCAGTGGTCATGGATGAATGGTTTGTGAGGGATGCTTGTAGCCTGGTGCTGACCTCTGTCTTTGTTTTGTGCAATCCTCCTAATCTGCAATGTCCTTCTTGCAACCTGTAATTATTTAACAAAAATTAGGTTTATTTTTATTTTTCTCTTTTCTTCTTTCTTTTTCTCTTTTTTTAAAAATAAACAGGGTGCCTCATGGAGGTTTTCACCCTAATTGTCTGCCCTAGGTGCCTCCAAGGGAGGTTTTCACCCAAGGATCTTATTCTTTTTTCTTTTCTCTTCTTTCCAACCCATTGACCATCTCATGGAGGTTTTCAATCAATGAGCCAATCTGAGGCGCCTCCGAGGAGGTTTTCACCTTAGATTTTTATTTTCCCCTTATTTTCATTTTTTTATTTTTTCCTACCCTACCCTACTTGAAAAACAAAATCATTTTCAAGTATAAGAATACTTCCAATGGAGCCATGTGCACATCAATATTAGAGACAATATGATGTGGAGGCTTGGAATGCATGCTTTGACAGGTATCCAGATTTCAGAGAGCAAATGATTTGACTTTGAAGGAATCAAACATAGCTGAGGAAGAGAGTACTGCTGCAACTTAGTGACCGTCTGGAACCATATCTCAATATATCTCTGTTATCCTTGGTCCTTTTGCTGATCTGGATCATTCTTGATGTCACCTTCTATCATGACCTTCACATCTTCCTCTTTGTGTTGATTTTTCTCTTGACTACATGGAGAATTTGATGGTAACCATGAGGGAGCTTTCTCGATCTCTGATTTTGATGTCTTCTCTTTGTCAAGTGTAGCCCATGGTGCTTTGATCTCCTCTTTTGGATCTTCTTTTGCCGGATGTGGTCCTTCAATGCTGTCAATATAACCTCTGTTTTGCAATACTTTTCCTGAGCTATGGTGAATATCATTGAGCTCAAGAGGAGTTGTTTGGACATGTTGTGCCTCAACATCGTAATTGAGTTGAGCTACTCTAATATGTGGGTTTGGAAATGGTGGTACGGGTAGTTGAGTAGGGGTGTATATTTGAGATGGATGTGGATGGGGTTGTGGTTGAGCAGGTGGTGGAGGCAAAGGAGTGGGAGGAGAGTTGTACTGAGGCTTCCACCCCTGATGAGGTGCATTCCACTGAGGCTGTGGTTGAGCATAGGGGTGAAATGGATGAGTAGCTAGTTGAGCATGATATTGAGATGGATACGACCAAGGAGGGGGTGTGGACCAGGAAGGATGAGCAGGGGGACCCCAAGAAGGCATGGAAGTGGCTTGATAGGGGTTGTAATAAGTCTGGGATGTCCCTTGCATTCCCTGTTGCTAAGGTTTGGGTCCATGTGGCCTCCTTTGGTTCATGAAATAGAGTGGTTTAGTGGTGCCTTTGACCCTCTGATATGTAGCTTTAAGTTTGGGCAAGGAAGGGCACTGATTCGTGGATGATCTTCTTCACAGACAAAACAAAATTCTATGGAGCACAATGGACATTCGTTCCTAGGATGCTTTCTAGTGCACCTAGGACAAAAGATGGCCAAAGCCCTCTCGGCTTCCTCTTGTTTCCTTTGGATCCGCAAGGTATCCATTTGCATGGAAATAGTTTGTCTCGTCTCTCTCTTGAAATATTTCCACATGTTTCCAGTTTCACCTTCAATGGATGAGTTGGAAGAAAAGGTACTGCTCCCAACATTTCTGTTTTTAGCCATGGGCTTCAGAGGAATGTTTTCTTCTTCTTCTCCCCGAGAGGTTCTTCAAATATGTCTTGCTGTCCACCTAAGGGTTCTTCTTAATCACAGTGATCGAAAAAGAGAGAAGGCTGGCTGTGTGAAGCAGTGGGGGTGTTGTGCAAACATTTTTTTGAATTATCTCTACTCCTACAAGACATGAAATGAAATATTTTTGGTTGATTTTTGTTTTTTTTTTTTTTTTTGCTTGTACCTACAAAACTGAAATAGATTGAACTGCAACTAACTAAAATCCATCTTGCTGAAATGAAAATGTGGAATTGAAATGAAAGCAAGAAATGACTAATCTATGTTGCTGAAATAAAACTGCAGAAATGAAATGCTAAGCTACGCTTGCAGAATGGAAATTGCGGAATTGAAATGCTAATCTATGCTTGTAGAATTGAAATTGCAGAATTGAAATGCTAATCTACGTTTATAGAATTGAAATTGCGGAATTGAAATGCTAATCTATGAAAGCAAGAAATATCTAATCTACTCTTGCTAAAATGAAATTGTAGAATGGGAATGAAACAATTACTCTACTCTTGCTGAAATAAACTACTTAACAAAAGGTTGCAGTAGAAAATAAAAGAAAAGCAACAATCACCAATACTCTGATGCTTCCTCAGAAATGGTGCTAAAAAGATGGTGGACTCCAATATTGCAGCAATAATCCTACAACTCCTAGGGCTCCCTTCTTTACTTTTATCAACCCAGTAGTTCGTAATAAACTTAGAAGCGACGATGCTATATGCACAAGTACTAACTCTTGCCACAGGCTGTCACTTGATCAACTGGCACAAGTCTGTTAGGAGCTTAATCCAACTTCTATGATCTCTTAGAAGAAGCTTTTAACTGTGATGGATGAAAGCTAACTCAACAAAGGCTAATCTACTTGTAGAAAGAAGCAGAAAGCTGAAAGGAAATGCAAACCCTAGCAAACCCTAGTTTTACAAGCTAACCCTACTGGTGCAAGAAAAGAGATGAAAGCGGTGGAAATGGATGCCATTGACTTTTGGAAAGGTAAAATGCATGTGACTAAGCTACTTCTGAAGAGAAATATGAAAAAACATCTTTTTGCATTTTTGTGTAATTTCGCAGAATTATTATGCATGTGCTTTGACTATTTTTGATTGTGCAGAGGTTGATTGGAAAAAGGAAATGGGGTAGGCCATTGCAAGAGGTTGGGAAGGTGAAAAGAGGGCCTAAGGGGTCCCTAGCACCCTTCCAGAGAGTTTCACAATGATTAGAGCTCAAAAACTGCTCATGTGATCTTCTACAGGAAGTTTGCAGGGGTTTTACAGGATGTTCTACAAGATGTTCCGAAAGAGGATTTTGGAGGGTTGAGGGTAGAAAAACGGTGGAAAAGTGGAAATGGAGGTTGGATGAAGATGTTAAGGGGTATAGGACCTTGTGAATGAGGCTAAGGAGTGATTAAGGTGATTGGATTTGTTCGAGGATGGAGGGAGCAATGATGCACAAGAATGTAGGAATTAGGGCAAAGTGAGAAAATGTGGCAAATGAAGGGAAAGAAACTAAGTTAGAGGATGGAGTAGGTTGTATTGATGGAGGAAGGGTAGGCAGGGAGGTATCATAGGTGTTATGCACGTTATTTTCCGAAACTGATCAAACGAAGACTAAGAAAACCAAAGATCTATCTATTTTGACCTAATCTGAACTAAAAACCAAAAACATGATGAACAGAAGTTTATAGACAGGAAATCATGCAAGATAACTATGAAAACTAAGCAAGAACAGATCTAAACATGCAAGTACAACTGGTATAAACTTTTCCAACTAAAAATATAACACTAGCAATTGCATGGAAAGGCAAAAACAATGTTTTTGTGGCAACAAGTATGCCTTGATCTCAGCTCATGGTCCCAAGGAGGGAGAGATGAGATCAAGGATTGCTTGATGGCCTTTTTGTAGATATTTTTTGTTACCAAACTGTCAAATCAACCTGAAGCATGAAAAGCTACTTTAATCATCACAAATGACCTAAATAACAAAGCAAGATTTTAATCTAAATAGTAGAAATTATTCTAGGAATGCAGCAAAAACACATAAAAGTACACAAAGGAGGTACTGGCACTTGGGTTGGGCCCAACCCCAAGAGCTAAGGCCTCCTAAGAAAGATTAGAGCTGGTGCAAAGTTGGATTCATCTTTATTGATCAAAAAATAATAGTTACATCCCAAAAACTGTCTATAAAAAAGCTCGAAAATGTGCTGATACAGAGCTGCACTAAAGTGCGAAAATAGACTAACAAAATGACTAACCTACTGATTAAAATCTAACTACCATCTGACCAAAATCTGGCTAACTTCTGACTAACCCAACTGAGGCCCTAAGTTTTTTTATTTATACAAATTGAGGACCCCAACAGTCCTCCTAAACTTTAGGAACTCGGCTGCCAAAACTTGCAGTTAACAATAGTCCTTATTGACTTGCTTGGCTACCCCTTGTGCTCTGAGTTTTTGATGGAGAATTCGAGGTAAGGGCTCATAAATGAAGGGGACACCTTCCTACAAATCCTCTCCCTTTTTCTTCCACGAATTTGGCTGCCAAGTGCTCACTAAACCTTGGATTTTGTCTCAAATTGACCAAAAACCTGCATAAAGCACACATTAGACTTTTTGGCATAATGACTAACCCAATTCACTCTATTAACATAAATTGTTGGGTTGTGTTATATTCTTTCCACATAGTTAACAGGGGGTTTGAGGGTTACCCGTAACCCCACTTTACGGGGTCTGGGGCAGCGCCCCGGAAAATTTTGGTTTTGGATCCTATGTTAGGTTGGGTGGACCCACCTATGGTTTTGTGCATGATTTTCGTACATGTTTTTTGGATGCGATGGTTTTCGGTCCATGGTTTTGGACACAATGGTTTTTGGTCCATGGTATTGGATGCTTCGACATGTATAAATATGTATTGTAACATTGAAAGGAACATAATGAAAAATCAAGCTGGTAATCCCGGTTTTGAGATCCACTGGGAAATCTCTGTGTATATGTGTTTTATGTGTGATGCTCTTGCATATTTTTATTTTTCTGTGATTTAGAATTCGTATGTAGGTAATTTCTGTACGGGGTTAAAAGCTACATTTGGTATGAGAGCTGTTTTGGCTTCAAGGGGACGCCTTTGTTGCTGAGGGGTTTCGCTCGGGCCTGTGGTAGACCCTGTTCAGTGGGAGATCTGCGAGATCGATTTTGGTGGTGAAAGAAGATGGTGAGCAGTGGAAGGATAGAGATTGAGAAGTTCAATGGTCAGAGTTTTGAATTGTGAAAACTCAAGATGGAGGATCTGTTGGTGGATAAAGATCAGTGGATCACGGTAGATCCGGGTATTAAACCAAAGGGAGTGACCGATGAAGAATGGAAGAATTTGGATCGGAAGGTAAAGAGCACAATGAGACTGTGTGTCTCAGATTCAGTATTGTTGAATGTATCAGGGGAAGTTATGGCGAGGGCTTTGTGGGACAAGTTAGGGACTTTGTACCAATCTATGTCTCTGGTGAATAAACTGTTCCTGCGGAAAAAGCTATATAACCTGAGGATGAAAGATGGAGACTCGGTGACAGAGCATCTGAATGCGTTCAATACTATGGTAAGTAAGTTATCATTTGTTGATATTAAAATTTCAGATGAAGATAAGTGCATCAGTTTGTTGTGTTCT